>KV426369.1:0-10880 GCA_001632375.1 Exidia glandulosa HHB12029
ACGCCCTCAACATCCACATGAACCAGCAGTGCGTGCAATCTATCTGCTTGCATTGTCTCGGTTATCTCACACGATAGCAGCTCTGGCCTCCGTCCATACAACTGCAGATACTGTCCCAATATCTTCTCGGACCCCTCGTCGAAACGGAGACACGAGAAGGAGAAGCACGAGAACTTCCAGCACTACTGCCCGGTCTCTGGCTGCGTGTACAAGTGCGTTCCCGCGTCGCGTTGTGCGCAGCACTGGATCGTGACTGACAAAATACAACAGGAACAAGAGGAAGCCCGGTCTTATCTCGCATCTGCGCACCGAGCACAAGATCTACGACCCGTCTGGGATGCTCGTCGACGAGCCCTCGAGTCGCACGCAGTCGCCGGCCTCGCCTCTGGCTGACCCGTTCAACGTCGCCTCTCCCGCTCCTGCTAAGCAAGCAAGCTTGAGCCCGCCTCATCAGCTCATCTCGCTGCCCCGCACCCCCGCGATCCCCGCGCTGCCGGCGCTCCCGCACATCGAGCCGCCGCGCGCGCCCTCCGTGTCGGACGTCATGCTGCGCGAGTTCCTCGTCGATTCCGTCTTCGAGGCCACTCCGCGCAACTCCCACGTACAGCACGAGCAGCATCTAAGTGCGCTACCGGGTCCCTCGTCGCGTACGCTCGACCTCGCGCCCCACTTCCACGTCCCCGGCACCATCGCGATGCCGATGCAGTTCACGAATCCCTGGAACCCGGCCCTGCTCATGCCGCACGCCTCGCACGTCCACCACGCACCCTCGCCGAGCCACTCGCACGCCTCGCCCTTCGTGTCGCCGCTCCACACACCCTACACCGTCTCTCCGTCCCCATCACGCATACCATCCCCATCCCCCGCCCCGGTCCCTTCGTATTCTGACATCATTAGCACCGACTCGTCTTCAAGTTATCTGTTGTCCTATATCACCTCTCAGGCTCCTTCTCCCGTGTTCACGAACGACATGTCCCCTTACGCTGGTTTCTTCGAGCTCGCGCCGGATGTCGCGACTCTGAACGTATTGTAGGACACTTCGATTTCCCTTACCACCCCGGAACCTCACAGTGATTCGATATCATGTAGCATATCACCCGCACGCGTCTCCTTTCACGATCGGATTGCACCCACTATTACATTACTGCGTATGTAGCCTCACGATTAATAGGATGGTATTTATTTTGTGGTGGTGGACAAAATCTATCGCAGCAGCGTAACGGTAGTACTCCTACACGTACAATGTCGTGGCGCTCGTCAGTCACTGACTCCAAGTTACAGTAGAGTCCTACATGGAAACCCCGCGCGTGTACAACAATAACGAGAACAGTCAACAGACCCTGATAGCCCCATTGCCAAACGCCCAGAAGAGTGATTAGAGTATAGTGATTAATTTAGTGGCGAGGGAGTTTTTCGGGCGGGAAGGTCGACGATGCGTCTGCATGTTCGTCCTGCGGTGTGACCAGCTGAAACGCAGGCGGCTGTGAGTCACTTCTCCCCCTGCCTTCCACTGCGTTCTCGGGGAGTGCGGGGAGCTCGCGCGGGAGCGGTTCGGCAGTGGAGCCCGGAGACGCCGTTGCGACGGCAGCGGAGTACGGTGGGGGATTGTACCGCCCAGCACCCGCATGGGGTCTATAAGACGTCGGCGGAGGCGCAGGGGCGCTAGAAGAGCTGCTGAGGGAGTGTGCGTGGCTGTATGCGCTGGTGTCTTTAGGGCGTTGCACATGCATGGTAACAGTCCCGCTGGACGTAGAGAGATCTGAATGCGAGTGACTGTGTCCGAGCTGCGCCACGTTCGACGTTGGAGACATCGGGTTCAGGATGAACGGGTCGGGAGTGTACATTCCGGTCGAACTCGGCGCCGCGGGAGGCCATCCCGCTTCTTGAGAGGGCTGCATCATGAAGGGAATCGTGCCGGGATCGCTCGACGCAGTAGGCGAAATAACTCTCGGATAGTCAGAGGGAGGCGGAGAGAAACGTGATCGAGAGCTGAGAGTTACTGTCGAAGGTTGATGTGCGAGGGAAGGGCGTGTGAGCATAAGACCAGGGGCAGGGATATTGGCCCGACGTTGGCGCCTTCGTCGCAGCACAAACAGAGTAGCCAAAACAGCCACAACGACAACGACGATGGCTGCGACAACTCCGCCAGCAATGGCGCCGGGAGATACGGTCTTGTGCTTAGGGTCTACCGAAGTGAGATCGTCATGGCCTAGGTGACGTTGAGCAATACGACTAGAGCCAATGTACCGCACCCACCTGGGTCAAGATTACGCGCAGTGCTAGGGTTGAAGGTTGCAGAGTCCCACGCATCCACAGGATTTTGTGTCGCCCAGTAAGGTACCGATGTATTGGAGTTGATCTCATACGGAGATCCTGGGAAGAATGTACTGTGAAGTGTTAGATGAATGAACCTGGTTTATGTAAGATTGGAACATACTCTTGTTGCAAGAATTCTGGGGTGCAGGCCATTCGCCATGAGGGCCATCTATGTATTTCGGTGAAATGGCTCTTTCACATGATACCATCGACGTACGTGCGGATATGCATCTCGCCTTGGCATACGGCGCATGCCTGCAAAAGATTATACACTGCCCACGAGCTGCGATATACGATTAATGGGTGCCGGGTAGCCCAAACAAAGACCTACCAGCCACATGGGTTGAATGTAGCCGGATTATCCGTGCCCGGTGGCGCGTACGACGAATCGTTGGCCAAGTTGATGGGGCCGACATCCCATGCTGATTGAGTGTTCATCAGGCGGTAGTACATGTAGCACTACCAGATTCAACGTACTAAGATCTGCGCTACATGCACCTAGAAGATACGCAGCGACGAGACAAGGACTTTGACCCTTGGCGTTGTCCATCCATGAGTACGCTGCGTCACAATGCGCCTCGGTCTACTCCTGTCTCAGTAATTCCACATCACTTCCACGGAAGCTGCGTACCTGGATACCCGCCTCAACTACGCCCACAGCTGCCAACATAAGTAGCGCAGAAAGCGGGTATGTCGTGGAAAACATGAGGCACGACGTCAAAGAAGACTAAGCAAAGCGTTTGCCAGGAGCGTTGTCCTTATGAACCTGAAGATTGGCGGTGCTGCGAACGGCAAGGCCGGGGAGGCGCTCCTCGCAGACGCGGAGGTGACGGGAGGAAAGAGAGTGGAGAACACTCGGCCAAACTCAGCCACCGGTTATGGGAAAAGAAAAGGCGCTGGATGTGTGTATGTGCGGCAATCCGGCGCGGGCAAGCAGGGCAGGATGCTGCCGTGCCGCCAGCCAGCGGAATTGCGCGGACCTGCGGCGGTAGTACTGCCCAAGCAATCCTAGACTGGTAAAGCGTCCAGGACGAAGTGCAGGATCTGTGGAACAATGCAGGACTACTAACTCGAAACCACGCTGCATGCCTGCCGCGAACAACATGGCACAGGCTCCGGCGTCCTCGCTGACACCGACACCGCCTGCGGCATCGTCCATATCCTGACCTGACCCTGGCTTGACACACAGCATCGGCGAAACGACACGCGGAAGATTTTGGATGTGCCGAAGACGAAGTCGAGAAGCGAGGAAGAGCTGAAGGAAGAGTTTGGGCCAATGGCTACTGCATGCGTTGCGGAACGGTGCAATTCACGGAGACGGCGTCCGACGTCGAGCAAACAACAGATTGCCCTCGCAGGGAAGGACGATAGACGCAAAGTCGGCAGAAAAACGTGAACGGCAGAAAGACTCCTGGAGGGAAGGCGTCCGCTTGAACCGTTGACTTGAGGGGTCGCCAAAGAGAAGTAGGACGAAGAACGGGAAGCTCGGGCACATCAACTCGGAACTCGAAGCGCCACGGCCAAGGTGCTACTGCTGCTGCGCAGCTAGGGACTTGGGAAGAGGTATAGATAGATTTGCGCTGTGCCCACGTCATGTCCAGCCTGAACATCAGAATGAGTGCACGGCGAAAAAGAGGGATGGTGTCGGAGTTTGTTGCAGCCGAACGAGGCTTTGCAAACTCACGCACTAGGTTATGATTTTGATCAGATAACTCGACTTTTACTATTGATATATGATACTGGTGCCAATACTATGACCCCAAGACGAGGCAACCATTGCAGCTGGCAGCTGAAACACGTATACTGGGCGTGCTTCCGCTCTGCATGTTTAGGCGTCTAGATTCGTACGTTACTATACAGGAGACATCTCTATCAGCATGGCCCTGAAAGCTCCTACGCGTCGGCTTCGTCAACGCCAGACGACTCCGGTGTCATGAACATTTCTTGCGCGCGTACTACCTTCAGCCTTTGCGACGGCGGGATTGCCTTTTCCGACTCGATCTCTAGTCCACCGCGTAGCACTCCTACGCGCATCATGGCTAGAAGCTGCATCTCGGGTCAGTACTGGACGCCGGAAACGCTGGGAAACGACGTACATTGTGCGCAGCGTTGGAATGGTCGTATACCCCTCCAAAGAACGGTACCGTCGCGTCCTTGCCGAAGTTCTTGCTCAGTAAATGGCGGCCGCCCGGGTGTTCGTCAACAAAGGATGAGACATCGTGGATAAATCCAGCAACGACGATGAGTGGACGATGGCGCGCCTGCTCCTGGACTGCGCTTGCGAGTTAGCGAAGATGAATGCAACAGGACGAACATGGACGCACATGATTCCCACGAGACGATCGGGAGGTCGTTCGACGATGACGGCCATACGATCTTGTCCTGGATTTGGCGCATTTTCTTGAGCTCCATCGTCAGTTGGCCCTTCTGGATCTCGTTGTCGGGGAACTTCTTCAACTGCGACGCAAGGCCGACAAGCTGACACGCCTTGATGAACCACTTGGTCGGGTCGTATTGGAACCACTTGATCGCGTTGCGGTAGTCGGAGGGGAACTCGTGGTGGAAGTTGTGGTAGCCCTCGCCGATCGTCACGAGCGCCGTGAGGAAGTGGTCGCGCGGCGTGTGCTTGTCGTCGAATGGCGTCTCACCAATCCAATGCGCGAGCGAGTTGATGCAGAACGTCGACTGAGAATACCGATAAGCACCGTCATCAGCACTGAGAGTACAGTAAACATCGGACGTACGTGGTGGACGAAGCACAGACGCGCTGCTCCCGCAAAGAAGAAGCCGCCCCACCAGTCGCCCCAACCCAGACCAGCGACAAGCGTTGGGAAGATGAATCCCATAAGCAGGAAGAGCGAGCGGTAGTTGCGGTTTTGCCACATGACGATAGGGTTCCTGCTCAGGTCCGACACGTCCGCAACGCCAGGCTTACGACGCGGAAGGAGAACAAGCCAGCCGATGTGCGACCAGAGGAGACCTTTGTGCGCGGAATAAGGATCGAGCTCGGTATCGGTGTAGCGGTGATGCGCGCGATGACCGCGGGACCACCAACGAATGGAGCCCTGAACGGCCCCCGCACCGGCGAGCGCGAGGAACCACTCCAGAGGTTTCGAGGCGTTGTAACAACGATGCGACCATAGACGATGATAGCCTGGTGTGGTAGTGAGTGAGAGGCCTTAGACTAACGAGCCTGAGTATCGGACCTGCCGTGATTCCTGCGATGCAGCGAAGAGGCATGTCAGACGAGATGCGACGAGGAAGACGCGACGTGGAGGTGAGCAACGCACCGAGACCCGTGATGAAGTAATACACGATACTCCAAATGGCCGTCTGATGAGAGAGATGCGTTGTCCGAAGCCCATAGATAGCGAGAGCTGGTGAGATGGTGAGAATGCCGAGGCTGAGCCAGTTGATCTCGCGGTAGAGGGTGGATAGCGTGATCGGCGGGAGCGCCTTGGTCGTCTTCAATATGTGCTCCACGTAGTTCTCAGGTATCGGCTGTGCTGAGCTCGTTACAGGAGGAAGGGCGGCATCGAGAGTGGGAGGAGTCATTGGTGGCGTCAGAGCGACAGGCTCGTCGGTGGGTCGAGCTTTCGTAACAGCGGCATCGGTGCGAACGTGGAGAGCCGCCATTTTCTAGCTGTCCGAGGTGGGAGGTAGAGCTGCTGGTGTTCTCCGTCTCGCATTCTGTAGCAGCCTTTATATGTACTTGGGGTGAACGCGGTGGGGACCGTGGGGTAACTCAGATGCCCCAAGAGTCTTCCGGGCTGGGGCGTGCGGTCTAGATTACTTACATATCCCACGCCTGGCCTCGCGGTCTGTGAACAAAACGCTGTTTGTGTTGTTATGCTGTTCGGTGACACATATACGTGACCCCAATCCATGAATCTCGACTCGAGAACGGCTGTAGCGGAAGCACGCCCGAGTGCGGTCTGTCTGGGCGCAACTTGAAGTTGAAGTGAGTCGCGGCGATGATGAAAACTAGAGGCTGAGCCCCCGCACAAGAGCTACATGCGGTACACGTGCGTAGCACTTGTTGCGGCCCTGAGATACATTTTCAACAGTAGAGGGCAGACGAGCGCAATTGGCGTTCAAGCCGATTGATACAAGAGTAGATTTACATCTAAGACGGCGGAGCCTCAGGATAAAACTAATCCAGGGCTCCTGCTAGCAGAGATTCGAGCCAGGCCGCGCGAAAGCAGAAAACAGAGAGGAGCGCAACCCGACGTTCGAAACCTGAATACTGATACCAATGAACCGGTAGGTTCTGAGAAGGGATGGTCCAGTAAAGGTAAAATAGTAGCCCATAGTGCAGGTGGCTGTATGACAGCTATTAATCTTGTCCGCCGCATAGGCCGATAGGCCATGACGGTAAGAGGACAAGAGGGAACGCCGGAGTTCCAAGACGCGTTTTCGAACTTGACCCGATGCCGCTCGCCGCCGCGCACAAGAAAGCCGCCGAGGAGCTGATAGCGAACCTGGCGAACACGACGTCTAGCGGGCGCGGGAAGCGCAAGCTGGGCGAGATGTTCATGCTATTGCCAGACCGCGAGACCTGGGCCGACTATTACAAGGTCGTCCGGCGCCCGCGCTGCTTCCAGGGCATCCAAGACAACCTCGCAAAGGGCAACTATTCCAGCGCACACGCCGTCTGGGAAGACCTGAACCTCATATTCGATAACGCGTTGCTGTATAACGAGGAGCAGAGCCAAATTGCTCAGGACGCGGTTACGCTGAAGGTTCGTTCAACTATTTCTCGTGGTTGCGGCTATTCGGGCTCATAGGATTGCACAGAAAGCTCTTAGCGAGGCGTGGTTGGGCCATGCCGTACTACCGAAGCCTCGCCAGTTGCAGGACCCGCCGCCGACCAAGACGAACGGCGCGTTGAAGAGCTCGCCGACGCGCTCGCAGGCGACAGCGCCGGACTCTGCAGCAGCTGCAGTTGCACTCGTTCCAGAGGTCATCCCCGATTACGATGCGGATGCAGACATGCCTGGCACGCCCGTGTCGACCACGGAAGAGTTCCCCGCGCGCGAGGATGAGGTGGGAGAAATCATCGAACACCTCGAGAGTGGGTTACCCCGTTGGCCTGGTCCTGGTGACGATGGTTGGGTCGAAGATCCTTCTGCTGTGAGTGGTCATCCGCTCTAAACATACTACAACATTAGCTGACTGCGCGCACTGAAGGATTACTTGTACTTCGCGGGTGTACTCACCGCGCTGCGAGGATACAAGGACCCAAGCGGTCATCGGCCAATTGACACGCTGGATCAGGTTGAAGAGGAGACAGCAGACCGCAACCTATCGTTCAGCGTATGTTCTAGTCCCAGCATTTTCATGGACCATACTGACACGCGTGAAGGAACCCCTGTCAATACAGCTCATTGAAGTACGCGTTCAGGCTGAGATTACCCTTCGCTCCTAACGTCGAAATCCAGGCCCGCGCGCGGACAAAACACTACGCGTCGGCGAAGGACTTCGACCGAGATATGGCTCGACTTTTCGAGAAGGCTCGTCGATGGCACGAGGATGACCCGACGCAATACGGCAAACTGCTGGTTTGCCAGGTCAGCACCATCTCCCTCATCCTGCACTCGCACATTTTCTAATGCTTGATCTCCCCCACCGCCTCTAGCGGCTGTATCAAGAGCTCGTCGCGACACTCTCTACCCACATACCATCCACATCGTCCAATTTTGCGTCCATCCCCGCGGGCCCGTTGTCCGCGCAAGCCACACAAAATCCCGCCGATCCTAACATCGGGATGACTTCCTTTGAGATTGCGACGGAAGGGCGCGTGTTTACGGAAAGCGTGCGGTATAAGGGGTGGACATTACGCGCTGGTGATTGGGTGCACTTGATGAATCCGGACGACGCGTCGAAGCCCATTGTCGCGCAGGTGTGGAAGACGTTTACGAAGGAAGACGACAGGTATGCATAAGGAGTGCTCTGCGTTACTCATTGACGATGTTTATATTCTACCTTGAAGCTCGGACGAGAAGTACCTTACAGTGTGCTGGTATTTCCGGCCTGAGCAGACGTACCACCCTCCGCACCGCCAGTTCTGGGAGAATGAACTCTTCAAGACAGGTGCGCATATCCGTACATCCTACCTTCTGCTCCTCACTCACATTTTGTATGTTCCGTTGCAGCCTACTTTGTCGAGCACAACGTTCGCGACGTCCTCGAGAAAGTCTGCGTCCAGTTTACGCCGCGCTACGTCAAAGGCCGTCCCCGCGGTCCCTTCTGGTACCCCGGCTGGCCGCTGTACGTCTGTGACTCGCGCTTCGTCGCGCACCAGACCCCCGCGCGGTTCAGCAAAATCCACAACTGGCGCGCGTGTGTCCCGCCTGAAATCAGGGCGGTCGACGTGCCGCTCTACGCCTTCGAGCGGCCGGTGTACCCGCGTCTCCTCCAGTCGCCTTTCACACGCGGCGTACGTGGACCTGGTGCGATAGTCGATCCTACTCTGCACCAGCCTCTGCACAAGGAAGAGGAGCCTGTGGACGAGGGCGGGACGATTGCGAGGAGGAGACCGAGGCGCGTGCCGGGAGGGGCGACGCCTACCAAGAGCGCGCTGGATAAGGAGAAGGAGAGAGAAGAGCCGCCGTACGCGGGCCCGACGCACGGCACGCGATTCCCGCTGGCATATGGGACTGGGAAGGATCTTGCTGTGCACAAGATGGGCAGGAAGGGCGCTGGCGGTGGAGCGGGCGAGGAGAGGACCGTCATCGGTGCTGCCGGTGGCGCGGCGAATATCCAAGGACACGCCATCGTCGAGTTGCTACCTCCAGAAACCAGTGCGTCCGAGTCACCTTCCGCCATGCGCTCATATTACTGACACACTTGCCTACACAGCAAAACTATTCGATCGCGACCCAGAGACAAACCAGATATTGTGGTTCTCCGGCCCGCCTGTCGATATGGCGCATTCGCGGCCGCCCCAGCACAGTCTTGCGTATCTCGACTTCTTGGCGAGTAAGCGGAAGAAGAGAGAGAGCGGCGAGGAGGAGGATAGTCCTGTGAATGGACATACGGAGAAGAAGCAGCGGTTGGTGCCTATCAGCATGCGCGCGAAGGAGGCGTGGGCGAAGATGCAGGAGGCGGGAGAGGCGCCGATGTCTACAGCGTGAGTCTCATGCGTGTACGTTAGGTGATCTAAGACATGTAATTTCATGTACTCGTAACTCTCCGCTGCTGTCATGATGAGGCGCTGTCGTGACTGCCACTAGGTCACGTGCACTTCACAGGCGTCTACTGAGTATATCCGAGTCGCTTCATAGAGTGGATGAGGAGAGAGAAATGTTCGCGTGACAAAGTAACCCCGTCTTCCCCATTGTCGTATAAGTGATACGAATGCAGCGACCAATCGTCGGACGCCGCGAATGGGAATGTGAGGGTTCTCTCCATGTCCTGGGCGAGGCGCGGAGCAAGCTTTCTCTTTGTCAACAGTAAATTAGCCGCACGCAAACTCCCAGAAAATCTGGCAACTTCAGTGCTCGGCGGAGAGTTACCACATCGTGGCTGCGTTGCAAGCCTGACGAATGGTGCATAACTTTCGAGAACGTTGAATGCGTTCACATCGGAGAGAAACCCGCCGCAGAGCTTTGCGCGTCCCGTCATCTCGGGGCCCGTATTGTATCATATCCTATCCTATCTTGTCCTGTCAAGCACCAACAGCAACTTGAAAGGAGTAAATCCGGTCTACATTTGACGCTAAGTCGACCGGAAATCTCAGAACAACACATGTGTGAGGCGTAAGAAAGAACAGGATATCAGCGCTGATAAATATGGAAGTGTGGTTACTAACGTAGTGTGAGCATAAGATATGCAGCGCCGACGTTGGACCCGTCCAAGCGCTGTGGCAGCGCTGTGTAACTTAGTGTCGTGTTCCACTAAGAACAACTTACGACTGAGTCGGTGTTGCGCTGGAGAGCGAGAGGGGTATAAAATGGTCCTTGGGACTGGGAGGACTGTATACATTGTAGTACGCTTGCCCTCACCCGCCAACCGAACGTCCTCAACTCACTATGAAGTTCATCAATGTCGTCGCTATCGCCATTGCATCTCTCAGTGGAGTCCTCGCCGACAGCTGCAACCGCGGTGGAGTGTACTGCGGACAATCGCTCCTTAACAAGGGTAGGTGCTTCGTCTCAATGCATACTGTCCAGTAGCTGAGCGGCGCCGGCGTAGGAAACTACCGTAACCACATCATACAGGTCCTCCAGGCCAACGGACAGCCCACGGACGAGCTGCACATTATTGACTCGATCTTCGACTGTCTCTCCGGAGGCGAGATCAGTCTTCGCGGATTCTGTTCCAAAGGATGCGGAGGCGTAGACTCGAAGGATGCGGATTTCTGCTTCTAGTCTTAGAGTCGGAGACAAGAGTGTAGACGTCGACGAGATTGCGGCCAAAGCTGCCATGTATGCAATTCAACTTGCAGTCCTCATATTGAGAAATTCGAAGCTCCGCTGCTGAGTAGCGGCCAGTGGCTGAGTGAAGATTCACCTAAGGTATGCTAGCCTCGATAATCCAGGCCCTCTGGAACGCGCGCAAAC
>KV426369.1:10980-30036 GCA_001632375.1 Exidia glandulosa HHB12029
TAGCCTCGATAATCCAGGCCCTCTGGAACGCGCGCAAACCACCTGCGGTGGTTTGCGTCCGGTGTTTGCCACTGTTTGGTCGAAGAAGGGGACGCGTTCCAGAGGGCCTGGAAGCATTCGACGGGAGAGGGACCCATCCACCGTACGTTGGTACGGGAAGGACACGCGCCACAATGGTGAAATGACGTCGATGGGTCCCTCTAGCGTCGGAAGCTTCCAGGCCTTCCTGAACGCGCGCGGCCGTTCGACCAAACACCAACAAACAAAGGGTCGGACGCAAACCGCCGAAGGCGGTTTGCCCGCGCGCGTTCAGGACAGGCCTGGATTATAGAGGCTAAAGGTATGCCGGGAAGACGGACGTGGCTCACCCAGCAGACTCGGACCTCTGGTAGTGGATTGAATGTGACCTCTTAGAGTCAACACTCTGAAGACACGGCCGAGGCGATGTGAGGGTAGCAATACACGGATATAGTGACTCCGAGTCCGAACTTCGTCGTGAGAGCTCCGAGTCATAAGGAGCTGGATGCGGCTTTGTAACGAAGTTCGTGCAGATGGCATTCGATGGAATGACTGCAGCATGGCTTACGGACAAGTTGACGGCATTTTTTATAGAACAGATAGCATGGCGATTCGGGATCCTGGAGAGTGCCGCGATGCCTGCGTGAGCGTGCCGACAAGTCCAAAGGCACAGCGAGCAGGGTCAGGGATCGTAAGCCGGTAGGTATCCCTCTTGCGTGCGGCCGCGAGGGCGACGCAGAGTCCGTGTTGGTTCACCAGGTGTGGAAGTCGCGACGCCCGTTAGTACTTGGCCAAAAGTCGACAATCTGCATTGTAATTGTCTGCAGGTAGGGTCTAAGCATTAGTCTTCAACGAAGAGTTCCCTTCATAGGCTCGTAGACGTGATCTGGCTGCATTAGATGAGGCTTGGTTGCCAGGTCACTCGACCAGAAGGAAGGAAGTGCGGAAGAGGCCGCTTTCGCTTTTGCTCCGCGCGCTCACCACCGCGCACGATGGCGAGCTCGTC
Organism: Exidia glandulosa HHB12029; assembly: GCA_001632375.1. Classification (NCBI taxonomy): domain Eukaryota; kingdom Fungi; phylum Basidiomycota; class Agaricomycetes; order Auriculariales; family Exidiaceae; genus Exidia; species Exidia glandulosa. Next base: position 12,005 of record KV426369.1, read on the forward strand.
GTCTAGGACGACCAACTCCCGCAACCTCAAAGACGCGCTGGACCCTATGGTTGAAGCCTCGTCGTCGACCACGTCGGCGAGCAGGATGCAGGTCGTCTCCAACGCGCTGCTCGCACCGTTTACCGCCAGAGAAGACTCGACCCGCATTCTCAGAGACCGTAAGCTCGCCGTGCTCGTCGACGCCGAGCCTAACGCTAACCTAGTCATGGCGCAGTTGCCCCGATAATAATGACACCGCGCATGATAAACACGGCCGCGTCGTCGCGCAACGCCCGAGGAAACCCGTCGCTCTCGTCGCGCCCGTCGGCGAGCGCGTCGAGTCTCTCCATTCTTGGACGCGCGCCCTTGCGGTTTGGCATGACGCGTCGCATCACGTCCCGCGACCTGCAGGTCGTCGAGGAAACGCCAGCGCTGCTCAACGCGGACGTGCCTGAGCCGCATGGCGTCGCGAACGATGTCTCGCTGTTACGCGGATTCCAGGCAACCATACCGAGCTCAGAGCGCGGCAAGAATCGTCGGCGGCAAGTACGAAACGTCGCCGTACCCCATATGGGCCTCAAACAGCTCGGTATGCGTGCTCGCGGCATGCTCGACAACGACCACGACCACGAGCCGGACGAGGAACTCGGCAGCAAGAGCGAGGACGACGTCGTGCTCGTCGGCCGCACGCGCCGATCGAAAGGCAAGCTCAAGCCGAAACGGCGCGGACGCGAGTCGCTCAGCGCGACGGTCGCGCTCGGCCGTGACGAGCTCCTGCTGCAGACGAAGGAGATCATGGTCGACAAGGAGAACATTCACGTTCGGCGCACGCTACTCAACTCAGAAATCGAAGAGATTACGCACAAGATCGCTGCGTTGGATGCCGTGCGCGAAAGGTTGGAGCAGGAGCTGCTTCATTTGCACGAGGATGAGCTTGAGCTCGATGACGAGAGTACGCGGAATGCATCGTTGCTCGTTTCAGGCACTAACCCCTACCACAGTGGACGGAGTACGAGAACGACTATCATATGAGAAAGCGCGGCATCCTCTGAAGGGCGCAGCTGCTCAAGCGGCCCAAAACTTGCCATCAGGCTCGCGCAGACGAAAGGGACCAGCATTCTTGCCTTCCGAGCACGATGAACTTCCGTCTGGTGTCGCATTCATGGTGCGTAATCTTCTTCCCACGTCCGCATGTCTGCTAATCTTCATGCAGACACTCGAGGGCCACTCTGCGCCCGTCACCGCGCTCGACTTCTCAGAGCCATACGGTCTACTCGTCACTGCGGCACAGGACGACTCGACACGGCTTTGGGACTTGTGCAGCGGCGAGGAGATCGGACGTTTACGCGGACACAGCGGCGCGGTCAAATGCACGCAGGTCGAGGAGCACATGTGTCTGACCGGCGGCGTCGACTCGACCGTGCGTGTATGGGACTTGCGGCTTGTCGATGAGGAGGCGGTAGAGGGCGGTGACGGTGACGAGACGCTGGACGAGTTTGGCATGCGCGCGTCGACGAGCTCGAATTCTGTAGGTGTTGGCATCGATGATTCGATGAGCGAGGAGAATGGGTGCACGCGGGTGTTGCGCGGCCACAGCAGGGCTATCACTGCGCTGTACTTCGAAGACAACTGCCTGGTGCGTTCCAAAATTTTCTTGGTAGGCTGGTTGTTCTAACATGTTTCGTAGGTGACCGGCGCGTCTGACAAGACTCTGCGGCAATGGGACCTCACGACTGGTCAGTGCGTCGTTTCGATGGACATACTCTGGGCGATGAGCCACCAGTCGACGCCGCAGCCCTCGTGGATGGGCAACTCCTCCGCGCCGTTTGCGTACCGCTCGCAAGACACCGGTGACGTGTACGAGGACTTTGTCGGTTCAGTGCAGTTCTGGGGATACGGCCTCGTAAGCGGTAGCGGGGACGGCGCGGTGCGAATGTGGGATATGCGCACAGGACAGAGCCATCGTAGTCTGTCCGGGCACACGGCGCCGATCACGTCCCTGCAGTTCGACGAGCTGAACATTATCAGTGGGAGCTTGGACAAGACCGTTCGCGTACGTCTTCCGTCGGTATTTCAGGATGATGCTGATCTTGGTGTAGATATGGGATCTGCGCACTGGAGGCGTGCTCGAGACGCTGCAGTACGACCACCCGGTGACCTCGCTCCAGTTCGACACGCGCAAAATCTTGACCTGCGCGGGAGAGAAAGGCGCATCGGTGCGTACGGCGTTGACACCCTGCATGCACATCCTAACTTCCGCCAGATGTACAACCGCACAACGCAGCAGCACTCGACATTGCTGACGAACGGGCACACCATGCCCGCCGTGAAGCTACGGTACATGGACCGCTACCTCGTCTCTGGCGGCAAGGACTCTATCGTCAAAGTCTGGGCGTTATAACGAGCCGTTTGTGCATATGAGACCTTTCCCGCTATCGTCGTCGTCGCTCCCTTATTCGCATCAAACACCACGCTCTCTGCTCTCCGCATTTCATCCTGCAAAGCACGTCCCCCTCCTCAACTCACGATATATCCATTTCTGCACCTTACAAGTTACTTAGACCCGAAGCAATAACAATTTGTATCTGACTCTAACACTGCTAGCGCTCTTCCCCACGCCGTATACTGCGAGCGTCTCTGTCGGAGTTGCGTTGCCGAACAACGTCACTTGGTCTCCTACTCTCATGGGCAAACTTCTTGAAGCGCTGGACCCGGAACTCACAGAATGGATACAGAAGCAGAAGATGTTCTGGGTTGCCACGGCCCCGCTATCAGGCGAGGGGCACGTTAACTTGAGCCCGAAGGGCATTGAGGTGAGTACTACATTATTATCGTTCGCGAGGAGTAAGTTGACTCGGAACGTCGCAGGGAACTTTTCATATTGAAAGCTCGAAACGGTGCTGGTACGAGGACCTCTCCGGAAGTGGTACGCCACGTGTGGATGACATCGACATGACGGGTGCTGATCCTAGATACTTCACAGGTGTCGAGACGATTGCGCACTTGCGTGAGAATGGGCGAATTACGATTATGTTCCAGGCTTTCTCGGGTGCAGCAAGGATCGTTCGAGTGTACGGGATAGGTACGCTGGTGGACGCGTCCTCACTTGTCGACTCAACATGACCTCGGCCCCGCAGGAACCGTGCACGAATTTGGGACACCAGAGTTCGAGCGTCTTCTCCCTACGGACAAGCGGCACATCAGCGCGCGCTCTGCAATCGTCATTGATATTCACCGCGTGAGCACGGTACGTTGGGTGCTCGCTCCTCCGGAGCCTGGGTTACTCAAAGCATTGTTGGCAGGCGTGCGGCTGGGGTGTGCCGAAGTACATTTACCAGGAGGACCGCACGACGGCATTCGACTTCTTCAGAAAGTACGAGGCGGGCGACCAGAAGCTCGCTACCGACCCGTCGTCCGCGTCCGAGGGTCAAGAGAAGCAGACGATGAAGTACTGGTGGACATATTGGAATCTCAAGTCGATCGACGGCCTGCCGGGGATTCTGAGCGCACACAAGAGCGACAAGGTCCCGGGTACGACACGGCCGCATAGGTTTCGAGGGCCCAAGAACTGGACGGACGAGGCCCAGTTGGAAGCCGTGGATATCGAGCAGCCGAAGAGATTCGGGCTATTGCGGCGCGAAGCAGGGTTTATTGTAGGCATCGCTGTGGGCGTAGTGCTCACCCTGGGTTCTGGACAGCTGGCCAACCTTGTGAGCCACTAAATCCCTTCTCGACAAATGCGTTTGCATTATTAGGCTGGAGGGATATATATCATCGGGTGCAAAGCTCGTTATGGTCGCAGTAGTCGATACCTTGAGCAGAATATCTGAGTCACAAGTCAATGTCGCGGTACGGTCTCGATAATAACCGCCGGAATCGGAGTCTATGCGGATTCCGGAACAACAGTACAGACGAGAATTCAATGAAAGGACAAACACTTGAAGCAATCCACTCACGTTTGTTAACAATGTATCCTGTGCCTAGAAGGAGTCCAGGTAATGCGTGGGACATGGCTGAATCGCCGCGATACGACTCTATCGTCGAAGCCTCTCAATCTTCGATTCCGCCCATCGACGGGATCGTGACAAGTCTGGGAGGGCCGACGTACGCTACTGCGGCATATTGGCCGTTCAGCGACCCCGCCGCCTCCCGCCTGTGGCGTTCGCCAATCGGTCCTTCACAGAACAACACGACTCCCCTACTTGAAGCAGGGTGGAGTTGAACGCCGTCGAAGTAGAACATGGCTCTCGGATGTACTTACGGGACGGGAGAATGACCTCCCTTACCGTGGTGAAAGATCGATCCCACCCATTCGAGGCTCGGTATCCAGCAATTCACCGTGCCTGTGCTGCAAGAAGGATAAGCAAGGACCGAACACGCGGCGTCGAAGTTGCACCATGAAAGTACAGTGGGGACAAGAACACACGCGCAGAAGCAACACCAACAGCAAAACCAATACCAACACGTGAACCACAGATGATATGACTGACGGATGAACTACCTGGCGGACCTCTCGTCCAGCCTGAAGATCGGTTTGGGGGCTGGCCCGGGTAGCGTGCCGGTCCAATTTTCCGTCTTGTAAGGCTGCTCGTCGTTGCTCGTGTACCGTGGGAATGACCCCGTGCAGGCAGGCAGCGGCATCGAGAGCTTGAGAGTCACGCCGATGTGCGTAAAGCACTTCAGCGAGTCGGGGATCCAGAGTGGCTCGCTGTTCTTGCGTCGGGGCCTCTTTGCGATCGGCTTCTCCACGGTCTGAGTAGCGGCGGGCTCGTCGACGCCGCATTTCTTCTGGTGCCGCCTGAGGTTACTGGCGACGGAGAATCGTCGCTGGCATAGATCGCACACGTGTTCTTGGGACGGAAAATGCGAATGAGACGCGACCGCCGAGATATGGGGTCAGAGCCGTTGCGACTTACCTTTCTGCAGCGTGTGTACACGTTGGTGCTAAAGGAACGCGGGGTCAGCTCGTCGCTCGGCATCCTGCTAACGGAGATGGGCTCACGATGCGCAAAGTGCTCGGTCGGTCGAAGCTCTTGTGGCACATGCTGCAGGGATGCATCTTCCTCTGCCTCACGGCGTCCGAGCTCGTTCCATCGTCATGGTCGCTGGCGCTCTCCTGCGGCGCACTTGCAGCCGTACTCGACGTTGGTGGACTGCCGTCGTTTCCAAGAAACAGCGGGGTATACCCGCCAAGACCCGGCGCAACGTAAGGCGGCAGGGCGTGCGGTAGAGGCGCAGGGAGCCCAGCGTGTGCAGGGACGGGATACGCAAACACTAAGCCGTCCAATGGTACGCCGGTGCCGGGCACTGGAAAGTCCATCGCGATCCACTCGTCCAACGCCGTTGCGAGGATGAGGTGTGGATCCAACGGGTGACGGTGTTTGCATGATGCGGACACCTCTTGAACATGTTTGCAATGCTCCCTAACGCCGTGCCTCGTGGGGCGCCGTTTCCCGCCCCGGATGCAGAGCACACGACATCTCGACGTCTGTCCATCACTACGCGGTGCGGAAGAGCCCGATTTAGCCTGAGCCTGACGATTTGGGCTGTAATTGAGGGTGATATGGAGGAGCCACGAGCTAACATGAACAGAGTGGAGGCCTCAGGACGCTGTGGGGATGATGGCCAAAGATGTGCATTCAGATCTCATCATGGTACACATTTGGATAATCGAGGATCATGCATCATGCCGTTTTCTCATGGCTTCGAGAATACGTAGATTCAGCGTTGGCGAGTGCGATCGGGGCGGCAACGCCTACAGAACCAAGAGGAAGCGTTACAATGCTCCAATCGATGCCTCCAAGCGCAGCACTTTGGTAGGCCAGGAATGACACTGAGGTCCAAACGATATCCCATCCGATCGAAGACTGGGCTGGGTGCCAATGCAGCGTCTGCCACATTTGAGAAGGGATGCTCGACCAGTAGATGCCTGAGGCCAGGGCAGCAGACAGGGTCTGCCAGCGGATCGCTGCTGAGGCGCCGCCAATGAGCCAATATACGGTGCTTGTGCGCAGGGGTAGGAAGTCGAGCGCTTTCGGAAGCGGGAGTAGCGGTAGCGTGATCGCGCCATGCATAAGCAGCAAATTGAGCATGAAGTGCGAGTGCAGCACGGCTGGAGAGTAGTAGACCGTGGCGAGGCCCACAGCGACGCACATCCATACCGGGATTGGGACGGACTGGGCAGAGTGCCGCTCTGGGATCCGCCGGGGAGAGACGGAGAGCGCGAGGAAGAAGAGATTTGAGGCGACGGAGATTGCCACCAACTGGCCCAGCAACATGTACGCCCATGGCAGCGCTACTTGAGATCCACCACGACCTGTCAGGGCTCGCATTAGCATACTATTTTGGCTGCGGAGTGGCAATGTGTGGGCGTGCACGGGATCCTCACTTTGGCTATACAGGAATACCGTCCACGCGCCGACGGTAAACAGGCACAACTGTGCATGGGCGAGTTTAGCATTGCGACGCGCTGGAAGGTGATGGCGCCTCACCTGCTCACTCCAGAGCCAGTTGAACGTGCCGTCACACACGGCAAACCAAGCTTGCTCAAACAATTCGGTGTTCACTAGCCAATTCGCGACGCGTTCGACCCACGACATGGACGTATCCGGGGCGCTACCCACAAAGCGCGACTCGTACGACGTGAAGCTCCACTGACTATTGAATTGGCGGTCATGACGAGGAGGCTGGGCAGGCACGTACGAGGAGAAACTTGATCATATCTGTCGGGAGGAGGATCATGAGAAACGGCGAGCGCGACGTGTTTGCAGGGTTGCATACAGGTCCAAGTATGAACAAGTGAGGCGACCGTCAGCCCGCCGAACAAGATGACATCTCGACCCTTTCGCCATGGTATCGAGCGTAGAATGACGGCGAAAAGTACCAGGATGGAGCCGAAGTAAGATGCGAATATCCCAAGGGCGACCACCTGTTCCGGGCCGAGTGATGATGACATTTGATGATGGCCAGACTGACTATGGCCCTCTGGTGTTGAACCTGACGACTCGGGATGAAGGTGGATCCCAAATGCCCGAACGTGCGGACTTGCAAACTCGCAATGCGCCTTGATCCTGTACGCTCACCTGGTCGCCGCGCCTCGGCCCACCGCCTCAGAGACCCCGCTGCGAACGTTGGACACGGCCAGGCTTGCAGTTGCTGATTATGGCAGGTGTACGCCCAATTTCGGGTGACAGCGCTGATCCTAATTACCGCGCACGGAGTCTGTACAAGCACGTCGTTCAGCCACAATCCCGTTGTTCTGGAGTGGATACAGCCTCCGCGTGGTTTCCACGCGCGCCAGAACACATCCCTGGTCATTATATCGGATGACTCCGAATGGTCTCTACACCTCATTAGTCAACCGCGAGATATTCTTGTTCACAGATAACGTCCAAACCGTCAACGTCACCGCGGCGCGTCTTTCCCACTTGGCGCGGTCATTTTTGGCCCATTCGCGGCGTGCTCAGAGGCACCTAGCGTCCCAGACCACAACACACCTGACCTGCGCACCTTTAGGATCCGCATTCATTCTCGTATCGGCCTGCATGCCTCTTCTGTCAATCCCGCCGTGCTGCCTGATTCCGCCAATCGATTACTTTGTCGAGAAATCCGAAGTAGCCACTCTACCGCTCTAGATTTCGCGTAGCATGCCTGCCGCAGCGCGTCGACGTCAGCCCGGAGGCCCTATATAACACCTCCTCGCTCCGACGACCACACAACATCTCCTCATGAGCACGCCGGGGATCCAGTCTGCAGACGTTCGTCCTCCTTGCCTTCTCGTTCTTCTCGTCCGCCGGCTCACGTCCTGGTTTCAACAGGCTCTGCGGGCCGCTGCGACGCGTTCCTGCACGTATCTTATCTGTATTTGCCAGGGTCGCAAGGTATACTAACTCGAGATCTCCATAGTGCGGCGGTGCGGAGTGTGCAGCGTCGGCTATTTCGAAGATGGGAGAGAGCTTCTCGACCACGAGTGGATATGTCGTCGTTCGCGTTCCACTGCCACGAGCGCCAACATCTCTCAGACGATGACCTCGACCAGCCCACCCGCGCCCTTGCAGGCACCGCCGTCGCTCATCCCGCCGAGTCTTGCGGGCTTCCGCTTCGACAGCGACAATAACTTGATCTTGCCCATGCCGCTCCCACCCGTTGCCGGGCAGCCCGTCGCCCAAGTGACGCACCCATACCCATACACGAGCGAAGGCTGGTCCGGCACCCTGCCCGGCCCTGCTACCCCGCCCGTGGCGGAGAGCACCTCATGAGGAGACGATGGTTGCAGTGTGATCCTTTAACGACGTTTGACCAGTGTCACTGGTGACGCATTGATCTCATCTTCCACCTACCATACTGTTTCGCAGCGTGTTTAGCATGAGAACATACCTCATGTACATTACATCCGTTTCTATTGAATACCCAGTGCTGTAGCCCCTGTGTCATTTGCCTTCTGCTCGTTCGACTGTTCAGCCTCACGGAAACATTCCACGCTCGTCGGCGTCCGCCGTCGCAGAAATGCGCTTTCTCCTGAACCACGTCCATCGCTGCATTTCGACTGCCACGCCCGCGCGTTTCACGGGCTATAACGTCTCCCAACAGTTTCGAAGATGCTTCGGAGACGCGTCTGCTGCATCTGCTGCAGATAAATATGCGGAGAAGATTCGCAAGCGGCTCGCCGAGTACGTGCAGCGAACGCGAGCGGTCACAGGTCTGACGACAAAGTCTAGGGAGGGTCTAAGCGATATTCAAGAGTTCAAGGAGAAGAAAAAGGCAGCCGAAAAGGTTCAACCTATTGCGTCTGCATCGCCTAAACCTGCTGCTGCTGCTAAGCATTCCTGGACCGCACCGTCGGCGAGGAAGGATGCGTCACCTATAAAGGTAGAGTGTTCTGATATAATGTGGAATGATACTGACATTATCGAAGCCACTGGACGCGTTCATGGATGTCGATCGCATTCTAAGCAACGCTCATGGCCCCTCCGAGATTGCGGCTTTATGGACTGCATACCACGCTGCGAAATCGTCTGGCACTGGAAGAGGATATCTGTCTGCCGTTATCCCAACCGCGCAGTACGAGGAAATGCAGGCTGAAGGGCTGCGATATCCGACGTTCATTCTCCCGTTGCAACGGCCTACACCCGAGGACGTTCCAGACAGCGAGCCCGCGTACGAATTTTACTTCATGCAATGGGACGCGTACGAAGCACCTCAGAGGCGCGATCTTGGCTTAGAAGCAAACCCGCGACTGGCCACGACCATTTTCACGTCGCTCGCGGAGTACAAGCTTCGGCAGACGTACGCGCAGCCGCATCTCGTGCTCACGCACTATACCGACCTCGCGCGCTCCCACGGCATCGTCCTCATGCGTGGCGAGCTCACTCCTTCAGGCGAGGACCGCTACTGGCTATCTCAGGCCGACGCGCAAAGTCTATGCCTCGGCCTTCAGAGATTCTACCTCACTGGACCGCGGGACGCTGCGCGGGCCGGCCTGCTGCATGCATTTCACGAGCAGCCCGATCGCTTCGACTGGAAAGAGCTTATCGGACTCGCGGCGCTGCCGTTGTGACTTCATCTTTCACCCGTCCCACTTTGCGAGTCGATCGAGTGTAGGTTGGTCGACCCGTCGGAATACAACATAGCCCGCCTTAGCGTACATTTGGCTCCTTTCCCGCCTTTCTTCCCACAACCACTCCCTACCTTCTCCCAATGCGCACGGCTGGCGCGCACGTCCTGTTATCGACGTTGGCGGTCGCGTTCGCGGCTGCGCGCGACGACGTTTGCCGTAAGTTTTGCGCTAGTGAAGCGCGTGATCTTCAAGATTGACCGATGGGGACAAACTTGCATTACCTCGCGTAGACCGTGTTGCACTAGACGCTCCAGCGCTCGAGCATCAGGTCTGCCTCTTACCACCCAGCGCTCTGAGCAAGGACTTCGAGACGATGGCCGGACGGCGACTTCGGAGGTACGTGACGCGAAACGTCATGGCGCATCGCCAAGCCCAACCAGACTCACGCGCAAGTGCAGAGCGGACCCAACAACGATACAAGACAAGGTGCTCGTCGGATACCAAGGCTGGTGAGTACGACGAGCGTGGTGCGGCCGGCGCTCGACGTTGAGTGCTCCTCAGGTTCCAAAGTGCCGGCGACGGACCTCCCATCCATCCTGGTCCGTGGCCTCCTACCGCACACCCGTCTTGTTGTGTCTAACTTGTGTCCGTCTGCAGGTCACCACGGCTGGGTCCACTGGTTCACCGCACCACTCAACAGCTCCATTCCCAATAAGCGACCGAACATGGATTTCTGGCCAGACACCACTGGCTACACAGATGAGGAACTCTACACTGTGCCTGGTCTCACGTACCCCGACGGCTCTCCCGCGAAGCTCTGGTCCTCGCGACACCCGCGAACCGTTCGTCGGTGCGCGAGCTCGACATTGTTCGAGGGCGCGTTGCTCATGCCGCGCCCACAGACACTTCCACATGATGGCCGAGCACGGTGTCGACGGCGCGTTCTTGCAACGGTTCACGACACATCTAGAAGTGGACAGAAATGAACGTGTGCGTCCAGTCATCTCCGGCGCGAGTGGGGTTGAGTTTTACTGACGGCCGGCTCGTCTATCTAGGGTACCCAAGCCGAGCTTATGACATTCCGCGACGAGATTGGCGACCGAGTCCGCGAAGCCGCCGAGGCGGAAGATAGAGTTTTTGCCATCATGTACGCGGGCGAGGATACGCATCGTATCGCGCGTTGCTCTGACTGATGACTCGCAGGTATGATCTTTCAGGACTGAACCCGGAACGGTTGCGCCACACGATCGAGGTGGATTGGGCACATCTCATGAACGACAAGAAGATTCTCGAGTCGCCAAATTACCTGCACGAGGACGGCAAGCCGGTCATCGGGATCTGGGGTGCGTCATCCGCCGTTGTACACCACTCTACGCCTGTGCTTACGCTGAACGCGAAGGCGTTGGGTTCGCTGGCAGCGACCAGAACCCGGACGATATTGCAGCTATTGTCGAATATCTAAGGGAGGTCACGCCTGGTGGTGCCTACGTTGTAAGCGGCGCTCGTCTTACCCGCGCGACACTTCCTGACGGTTTTGCAGATGGCCGGGACTCCTACGCATTGGGCGTCGCTTACCGGTGACCAAGATGACGACCAGCGGTGGATAGATGTGTACTATGACTACTTCGACGCGATCTCACCTTGGACTGTCGGCCGTTACGATGACGAGGAGACGGCGGACGAGTACGCGCAGATCAAGATGAAGGACGACCTCGAGTCAATCAAGGTCAACAGCTTTGGGCGCAAGGTCGATTTCATACCGGTTGTATTCCCTGGCATGTCGGTGCGTCGAGCTCGTCTCCATCTCGCGCCCTTGCCCTTGAAATCTAAACCGTTGTAGTCGCATTACCTGTCGAACCAGAAAGACCCCATGAACTGGACGAAGCGTGATGGTGGCAAGTTCCTCTGGCGTCAAATCTACAACGCGCGGCAGACGACTGTACGCACGATCTATATGGCGATGTGGGACGAGTGAGTACCTGTCTTGTTGTTCAATCTTGTCTTAACGCAACGTTTTGCACAGATATGACGAGGGCACGGCTCTGATGCCAATCGTCTCGTCGAAGCGGAGTCTCCCTCGCGGTGCAGACTTTATTGCGCTGGACGCCGACGGCTACGACTTACCCACAGACTGGTAAGCCGACTTGGCCTCTCTCTCTGTCGCACTTGCTGGCACTGATGCCTGTCAGGTACATGCGTATCGCTGGACTGGCGGCAGACAGCTTGCACCGTGACCAGACATTGGATGAGACGCTTCCCAAGAAGGAACTCGATGACTACTGGGCTCGTCATCCAGAATACGAACCGCTCTCCGATACGGCAGAGGGCTCTTCTAGTGTGGCTGCTCGTACGGTTGTGGTCACGGCCGACGAGACGAATGACGACAACGAAGCGGAAGCACCTCCGCCACCGTACTCGCTCGAAGCTGAAGAGCCGCAAGTCCCGCAGGCGCCCGAAGCCCGTCCATACACGGCCACGTCTAGCCAAGATGTCAACAGTGGACAACCCGCCACGCCAACCGACGCGCATAGACAGCAGGACACGCTTCGCCGCAATCATACGGTGGCGGCGACAGCCGCCCCGACCCAAGATCATGGCGCTCCCCTGCGAAGGAATCAGACAGTGGGAGCACAAGCGTCTGGCTCGTCACCTCTTCCGTCGACGGCGCACACAGGAGAGGTCCCGCCTCAGGCGCCCGCGCAAACTGCCGCCCCGCAGGCACGTCGCGATCCAAGTCATGATTCCCCACACGCGATGCCTAGACCTTCACCTGTCGAGGATTCCAATGTTGGTGGCTTCGTGGTCCCTGGATCGAGATCTCTTTCGCAATCTATGCCGCGTCCGTACCCGCCACGTCGGCCGGACTCGCCACTTGGAGGATCGAGTAGCTTCCCGTCACCAGTTGGTTACGAACATCAGACACCGCCGCAGCAAGCATACGCTCCACCTCCTGGACCTCCTCCCGGCGTTCAGCGTTACGAGTCACATGCAGAAGTCCCGCGTCGACCGTTTCCTCAACAACTCCCTCGAGCGGATCCTTCAGTCGTACACTACACCTACGACCCCTCGCTGCAGCAAGCAGTTCATTCACAGGCGGGCCAAGTACGACTGGAACATACCTATGAGCCGTACCGCCCACAGCACACCGCATACCCATATCAACCGCAATCCTTCCCCGTACCACATCCGGCTCAAGGTCGTGGCGCCGAACAGCATGCGGTGCACCCGCAGCCGCCTCTCCCCCCGCGTCCCGTACCAGCCCCTCTCATTCCCGGGCAGTATCACGACCCGGGCCTGCGACCGTACGCAGGCGGGTGGCACCCCGCAGCGCCCCAACAAGGACGGCCTTCTCAGTATTCTCCCGGATACGTTGCGCACCCGAGTGCGGGACAACAGCGTCCGCAACAGCAGCAAGGGTTCGCGGTGTTGGATAGCGCTTGGAATGTGGTTAGTCGAGTCGCTGGACAGGACAGGCGGCGACAGTTGGAGAGCCTGGCAGACTGTGCGTCTTTTTCCACCCTCCTCAGCGCGTCCTTCGACTAACTTGTGTGTTGTAGCTGGCGCAAAGATCATGGGCAGGTTCACTGGTTCTCGGACGTCAGGGTTATAAGGCATCGACCGAAGGCGACGTAGTTGCCATAAGCGATAAAGAAATTTTACGACTTCAGCAACGCCATTCATTGTATCACAAATAGTTCCCCGTAGATTTGTCTCCCCAGTTATCGTGTAGTACCCATATCGATGTGTTCATTCGTTAAACCTGACTGCTCTCGAAGCGCCCGTCTCGACGTCGATGATTGCTGTGCGCGACACGTTGTCTTGGCGTTCTTCTTTAGGTTTGCAGGCAGGGGTATAGGACGGAAACTCGAGCTCTGTCTGCAGACACGGCGTCTAGGTAGACAAGCCGTTCAGGGAATGTTGATCTCAATATCGCGGAGACATGGTCCCGACGTCGGTGTGCCCTGCCGCCGACTGCGAAGAAGTCGGGAAGCGCATGCTCGTCAAAAAGGCGCCGGTCATCTCCGGATTTTCGTCGAAGGTCTTTCCTCTCAAGTCGCACCTTACAGATTCCAATGGCGTCGACGTCGGGGCCCTCGACGAGCTCCAAAGACGGGCACGTCGTGATAGAACTCGCGCCGATGCCGATGCAGGCCGCCCCTCCGCCAACTGTCGCCATTCCGAGCGTGAAGCGTTCCTCTACAATCGCGTCCGACACAGACGGCGCGTCCACCGTGGTCGGCACGCTGCCTCGTCCCAAGCCGTCTGTCCCGAACGCGCAGTCAATTGGCGCGTCGCTGCGCGCCGATACGCTCTCACCAACCCTCGACGCGACGAAGTCCTACACGCCTCTCCCGTCGCCTGGCGCGTCCCAATCTCAGATAAACCTTACGACAACGAATGCTGCGAACCAGAATGCCACTAGTGGAGGAGGGATGGCTGCGGTTTCTGATACGTTCTCGCCCGTGTCAAAACTCGCGAAGTTGCAGAGGTGAGTTGTTTGCCGCTGTCTGGCTCCGCCGCGGAGCGACGACTGAGATCCCCGCAGCTATTTACCCACTGGAACGTGGATTACTTTCAGCGCTCTTACTACTTGGGCATTCACAATTCGGTATGTCAACGCGATTTTAATTACGCAAAATCTTCCGTCAGCCGTAATTGACCACCCTCTAGCCCGAACGATCCTCCTCCCCATTCAGACGACCCATCTCAACAAAGCAACTGCAACTCTCATCAACGTATTGCACTATGCGTCATCATTGTGCTCGGAGTCCTTGTCTCATTCGGTTCTGCATTCATCAAATCCTTCATCGTCGACGCGACAGGCAAACGCATTCTGTACCCACAACCCGCCGGCGCCCAAGTTGCACGTCCCGTTACAGACAGCGTTACTGGAGTGACGTTCCCATATCGGACGAAGAACGGGAAGTACGCTTGGCCGGTGACAGGACGTGACGGCGGATGGGTTCGCAAAGGCAAGTATATCAAGGTCATGGTCTTCAGAGAAGATTGCGACGTCAAGACGAAAGGCCCCATGTGGGAAAGAATGAGCGCTTCGATTCTCAGCGTTAGTCTCTCCTCTCCATCGTTGGTGGGCGTTGACGGATGGATTGTATGTAGATAACGAGCGACATCGAATTGGTACCCAAGGCAAGTAACGCCCATATCCTCGCAGTCAACAGCCAGCTAATACATCGAGCAGACGGATCGCGATCACCCCGACTTTCTCATCGCTCCTGAGCTACCTCCACCTTCCTCCCTCGACACGTACTTCGAGGCAGCGGTTCCGGTTCCCACTCCGCGATGGAAGAACGCTCTGCAAGGGCCGAATCTACAGTATCTTGACTTCTCTCGCCACGTCTGGCTACATGCGCTCGTTAGTCTCTTGGCCTTTGCCACCCTGTCTCTATTTTCTAACCAGGTGGGTGTAATTTCCGACCCTTGTGGTTTCCATCGACAACTAAACGCCGGAAACCTTCGGACAGGTCACGAAATGCATCTATCCCGCAATTCCGGACTACCTCCCGGGCATCGCGCAAACAACGATGCTCGCGGTCGTCAGCTTCCTCGCCGCGTACGTGGTCGATGATCAAGGCGTCGGCGTGGGACAGGGCTTGCCGGTACCCCGCGATGCCGACGAGTCCGAAGTGCTTCGGGCGGAGAACGCAGGCATCCCGGCGTCGATGTACAGTCTCGTGGAGGGCACGCTGTGGGCGCGGAGGAAGATCGCGGCTGACACAAACCGGCGAGACGTCAGCTCGGGGATAGGCGGAGGCGGGATGGGCGTATTACCCGCGCGACCGCGCCCGGAATCGAGCATAATGAACGAGAAGATGGCTATCCAGTAAGGGGTGGGGGACGTTGTTGTTTCTGTTGTCGCGCTATGCTGCTGCTTGTGTCTCCGATGCATCGGGGGATGAAGATCGTTGTTGGACTCGGTTCGGCTGGGACTTTGTGTTGTTGCTCTGCACGCGCTTTCCGCTTTCATTACGGTCGTTTCTGGTTTCAGCTTGTGTAGAGTAGCCGTCAGGAGAACTGTAATGCAGTTGCCGCCAGACAGGACAGCGGACGGGTCGGACACCGGACAAGCGAACTCTAGATCTGCGGAGGCTAAGCAGTAATGAGCAGTACATTCCTGCCGTGTCGGAACCTTGCAGTGAGTGTCGTCAGGCTGCCCGTCGACGTCTGTCCCAAACTCCAAAGCTTCCTGGCTGGGAAGCGAAGATAGCGCGTGAGTCAGATGCGATCTGCTCGCGATGGGATGGGATGGGTGGTGCTCCAACCAACACGTTGTGTCGTGCGAGTCCAACCTTCACACTATTCACGACCCTGGGCAACACGGACACGGATCCGTAGGAATTGAGTCGATTCGGAAGTCGGGTCCTCGGTCCGCGTGCGGCGTCAGGGTCAACCCCGTTTCTGAGCTTGGGAGCGCACTGCCAGTGCCAAATTGAAAGAGCCCTGTCGAGGGACCTGTCGTTGCCATCTGTGGGTTCCCGTCGAGCTCGGGGATCCGGATAGGAGGCGGCGACGGCACCGGCGTGCTCCGCGCAAAGCAAACACTGCGTGCAGGTTGAACCGGTTCGACGATGTCGCTGCTGACGCGTCGACAAAAGATCATCGTGGGAGTAGGCGGTGTGATCGTCATGCCAGGTGTGTGTTCCTTGTCACTGTGCGCGCGCGCCCGGTGTCGATCTGCTGCTGAACTCGGCCGCCTTGCCTGGTCTTCTTCTCCTTCGCTGGTGCAGTGGCGTTCGCCGCAGGGATCTACATCGGGGCCGTGTGGGACAACTACAAAGCCCAGTCGTCTAACGCGAACGAGAACGAGCGTTCTGAATCAGAGTGAGGGCCGCTTCAGGGTTTCTGGAAAACCCCCGGTTTTTTCTTTTGAGCGCGCGCTGATTGAAGATCTCGATATTTCCTCCCTTCCGCCGCACCTTCTGGTTCTCGATTCTGGTGTCGACGGGGACGCGATAGACTGCGCAAGGAGGAACGACGGCTGATCGAGGAGCGCGCCGCGCTCGAGCGTAAAATCGGAGCGATGGAGGGTCACGGTGTGGGCACCGAGCGCCGTCCAGGTCCAGGAGGCTCATGATTCTGCCCTGTCTGCACAGCTCCGAGCCCAGGTCGGAATACGACGGGCTTAGCCACATGACGCAGCATCTGTCTACTTTTATTTCGTGTAGCGCGTCCCTTAGAACTGAATCTCGATATAGTAGGACTCTCGAGTGCTGTGCGCGACGGACCCCCTGCCGCTTGTGCAAGTGATTGCTATGCGCATGTACGCCACGAGCACCTTT
This sequence comes from Exidia glandulosa HHB12029, assembly GCA_001632375.1. Classification (NCBI taxonomy): domain Eukaryota; kingdom Fungi; phylum Basidiomycota; class Agaricomycetes; order Auriculariales; family Exidiaceae; genus Exidia; species Exidia glandulosa. The sequence continues at coordinate 28,838 of KV426369.1, forward strand.
CATTTCTTCGTTGCTTCGTTCCTTCCTTCCTCGGGCGCTGTCAGTACGGTACCCGCATGCGGATGCGAGAGATCAGTCCGGTTGCGGCGTACAGGTGCCCAAAACAGGGCAGGAACTCCAGGGATTGATAGATACTATCATCACAGCTCAGGCTGCGGCTTACATGCATGTGTACAGTAGCCCCACTCAATTCTGCATTTTCTTGCCTACAGCAAACCGCGTGGAACTTGATGAGAACGCGGGATGCGCCGGTAAGAATTGAGCGGTCCCGCATTTGCACGCGCATCATGCACGACGGATGTCCGCAGTTTAAATGTGCTCCCGCGAGCGAGCCAGGTCGTTGCACCTCCGTGCTCTTCGTCGGGCAGCTCTACCAAAATCGACAAGCACGGCGTTGCAGGTTGGCAGATGGCGAACTTTGCGCTTGTCGTGCGAGGGACTTGCGGCACTTCGGACGGACGCTCTACTATGGTCTGGGCAATCGTTCGCGCAAAACGACCCGCAAAGCCCGTGAGACGCATGGGAATTCGAAGTCCGCTCAGAGAAATGCGCAAAATGCGTCTCTGGGGCCACATTTTCGACATTTTCATTTCGAGGGATTTGCACCCTTGATGGGCTGTGCCGCCACGCGGAACGGATCGACGGCTCATTTCCCAACGTCGAAATGCGCGTCGAAAATGCAGAATTGAGTGGCGCTAGTGTTGTATGCTGTGCGCTACGTACATGCGGGCGGGACAAAGGACGTGGCCGTGACGGCCGAGCTCCGTCGATGGCATCGCCCGACGTGCGCGTGCTCGTGCGCGTAGCGCTGTACTCAATTCATGCCGGTCGGTCTCAGGAGCTCGACTTGCGCGCTAGCAACGTAATCGGCATCGGCATCGTCTTCATGAATGAATCACTTAGGCTCATCAAAGCCCCTCCCGGCCTCGGCCGGGAGTCCTCCTCCGGAGGGGCTTATGCACTTGTGCTTCCGTGCACCCCCACCCTTTTTGGGCGAATAGCGCGCTCCGGCGACGTCCTCTCCTTTCCTCAAATATGTGTTAAATGTACCTGAGATCTCTCACGACGTACTGGAGTTGATATCAGATTTTCAACCTTAATAACTAAGACGGTCCATGTCGCCCGATTCAGCCGACGCGTCGACAGCCATCCAGAGCAAAACCACTCGTCATACGCCGCAGGAACGCCCATTTACTGAC
>KV426369.1:43946-57191 GCA_001632375.1 Exidia glandulosa HHB12029
CTACAGCTGCCACTTCAGGCGCCAGTACCGTTGCGTCGTGCACCTGCCTGTTCTACTCCCATGGGGATATCAATCAATAGCATATAAAGAGCTTATATCCGAGAGGAAGAACACGGAGACGTCCCGGATTGATATCTATGGGTAGGTGCAAATTAGAGGTCTTCAGAGGCATAATAGAACAAGGTATTGTGCGCGGGGTAGGCAATTTTTCCTATTTCTCACGTCTGCGGGCCATAGAGATACATCTATAGAAGTGATACCGTTGCGATTTGTAGGGGAGAAGGGGAAGGGGACGGTACAAAAGGCGTAAAAAGGGTACCCTGGTTCGGAAGCACATTGTCACAAACCCCTTCTGGCGAAGGACTTCCGGCCGAGCCGGAAGGAGTTTGATCCGAACCTATGAATCACTTGAATGGGGCGTATCCTCGCAGAAACGACAACAGATCAGGCCGAAGCGCCAGCACCGAGTTCTTGGAGGTCAGGCTGGCACAGTGGCAGGGATTTTCACAGCTTCTCACACCAGTACCAGGTGCTACGTAACGGCTCCTAGGTAGGACTTTCAACCCCCTTCCGTTTCCTAGTTGAGTTGTGACTCGTGCAGTGGGATTAAGTAGATGCTAGATGATGATCTGAATCGCACCGGCCGTCTTCGGGCTGCGGCACCACTGGAACAGGACCAATGAGCAACCAAAACAAGGGGTGCTGATGGGGATGTGTATCGCTCCGACAGGACTCGGGAGGGTGCGAAGGGGGGAGGGTGCGCAGCGTGGCTGTTCGTGTCCGTGTCCGGACTGATGCATGCGCATTGAGGCCGCACAACAAAGAAGAAGCACGCTGTCGACGTTGGAGCCGGGGGCGGGATCAACAGCAGATACAGATACACCGACAGGGCAGGGAGCGAGCCCAAGATTGACAACTGACATGCCGAAGCGTGCACCCCTCAGCTCGCAGTGTGAAATTTCCCGTTTGAGTGCCAGGAAGGGGGAGTGACACGCGCGCTGCGAGAGTGTGTACACATCGATTGACGGCAGAAGTTCTGAATTCGTACGTAGTGACAACGACTTGTTCGGTGCCAAGTAGCCGAGAGGGATTTACAGATCTTTGTTCTGGGATCGTGCGGTGCACGGTGAGATTGGAGAATGAGATGAGAATAACGTTCTCTGGGTGAGGGTGAGGGTGAGGGAACGTGGTGAGAGGAACGTTGTGCACGCACATTGGTCGGAACGGCGGGCGCGGAGGCAAAGCGGAGCGAGGAAAATTGACGCCGGCCCGCGCGCTCGTCATTGACCTACCACCAGCCTACCCGACCCGACCGCGCTCCCCGCCCCGCGGCGCCGCCCTCGCCCTTGACGACTACTCCCCCGACTTCAAGGCGGCCGTACTGCGCCCGTTCGAATCGTACGGGCACGACTGCCAGACCCAGGCCACCCCCCAGCCCCTCGCTTTGTGACCCTCGCTGCTCCAATCTCTCGCTCGCCTCGTATCCTGCAACTATTCCAGTCTCTTTAATTCCACAACAACAACAGCAACATGCAGTTCGGCTCATTCGACGACATATGTAGAACAGCGGCGCTCGTCGTCTGCCCGCTGCTCGGCACAGACCAGGGCATCGAGCCGACGTGCTACAGCCGCAACGTCGAAATCGCAAACAACCTCATATTCCAGCCCTGTACGTCCTGCGCGAGCTCGCGGAACGTGCGAAGCTGACTCGCTTGCAGCAACATGCTTCGTCCACATTGTCGCGCTCATTATGACCGTGATCATGATCATCCACATTCGCGGCAAGTACACGGCAGTCGGTGCGTATTTACTATCAGGCTATGGGCGTTGCTCATGTTGCTGTACAGGACGGAAGGAAATCGTCATGTTTTTCTACATGTATTTCGTCATCGAACTCCTCGCCATCTTCCTCGACTCTGGGATCATCCCGACAGCAAGCGATGTATATCCGGTATGCACGGTCGCCCCGTTGACTTTGCTTGAGCGCTGAGCAGATCCCGCGTTATGCAGTGGTTCACAGCAGTATACACCGGCCTCGTCGCTGCGACGTACTGTTGCATCCTGATTAACGGCTTCGTCGGCTTCCAGTTCGCCGAGGACGGGACTCCCCTGTCGCTCTGGGTGCGTCGGTGGGCGCACGTTGCTGTGGCGTTGTCTAACGCCCGTTTGTAGTTGCTCCGGTTATCGTGTCTCGCCGTATTCGGCGCGTCGTTCTTCGTTGCCATCGGGACGTTCAAGGGCTTCGCCGGTCTCAGCTTCACGAAGCCCATCGCGCTCTACATCGTCTACCTCATCTGGCCCGCGATCTGCGTGGTCGTGTATGTCGTGCTGCAGCTCGTGCTCGTCATCCGCACGCTGGACGACAGATGGCCCATTGGCGACATCGTATTCGGTGTCGCGTTCTTCGCCGTAGCGCAGGTGGTGCTGTTCGCGTTCAGCGTGTCGATATGCGACGCGGTGAAGCACTACATCGACGGGCTGTTCTTCTTCACGGTGTGCATGCTGCTCGCGGTGATGATGGTGTACAAGTACTGGGACAGCATCACGAAGGAGGACCTCGAGTTCTCCGTGGGCAGCAAGGCGGCAGTGTGGGAGGTCAAGGACCCGCTGCTGGGCGCGATGGACGAGGACGACAATTTCTCGTACCACGGTGCGCCTGCGCCGAGCCTGTACCACAACTACCCGCCGAACAACAACCACTATTGATGTGCGTGCGGGCGCTTGCGATCGGAGGATGTTTGTACATATTGATTTTCGACGGACAATCTGTGCGTGACAGCGTTTGGCGTGACGTCGGGCATTGGCGTGCAGTTCATTTTGATTTCCGGTGAACTTGTGTGAGGAAAATAGTCAATAATAATACGCTACCCTTGTCCGCGCCGTCCCGTTTCTTACGACCCCAACCCTCTCTTTACTATTTAATTCGCGCCGCTGGCTACTAAGTCCTCTCCTACCCGTCCTCGTCGTCGCCCCCGATGCCGGCAGTCGCTTCAGCGCTGCTCACACCGCCCATGGATCCAGTGCCGTTCACGTTCGGCGACGAGCGCGCACGTCCGTCGCCGCGTCTCATCGCAGAGCAGACGGCAGAGATGATATGTTACCTCTGGTTCTCTACCACGCTCGCGCGCCCGCTTGTGCACACCAAGACGCGCTCTGGCGGCAGCGCGGGCAGCGGCGGCGGCGGTGGCGGCAGTCTCAAGCGTCGGCAGCACCATCCGCCCAGCTCGCCGCAGGACCCGGCGCGCATGGCGCTCCAGTTCCAGCCTTCTACGACGTTCGTGGACTTCCTGCTCAAGATTCTAGAGACGACGCAGGTCTCGCAGTCCGTCATTGTGCTCTCGCTACACTACATATACCGCCTAAAGGAACACAACGCGCTCACCTACGGCCAGGCAGGCAGCGAGCTCAGAGTCGCCGTCGTCGCGCTCATGCTCGCCAACAAGTTCGTCGACGAGTGCGTATTGCGACTCTACAAGTGACGCCATGTGGCTGACCGCCGCGTGCAGTAACACGTACACCAACAAGACCTGGTCGGATGTCTCCAGCATCGACCTGAGCGAGGTCAACAAGATGGAGCGCGAGTTCCTCCACGGCATCGAGTATATGCTCTTCGTCGACGAGGAGACCTATCTGTCCTGGCTCAACCTGCTCAAGGGCCTTGTCGCCGCCAAGGACAAGGACTTCCGCTCCTGGCAGCAGCAGCAGACGCGCATGCAACGGCGCGACCGCGAGCTCGCTGCAGCCCACATACGCCCGCGCGTCGCCACACCGCGCGCCCGTTCGTCCTCGCCCACGCCCTCCGCGCGACCCGCGTCGTTCCCCTTCACTTTCGCCGTGCCCGCCGAACCGAATCCTTTCCAATACCAGCAACCTGCATCGTATTCGCAACCACCTCATCAGCAGTCGTCCCCACCATCATCATCATATTCATATGTACCGCCCTATACGTCTCCCGCCCATATTTCGCCTGTCCGCAAACGTCCGGCAGAGGCAGCCTTCTCGCCCGCCACCTACGCGTCGCACGTGCCGCTCAAGCGTCCGGTCTCGATGGACATGTCCGGCGTCAGCGCCCACACCCGCTCTTCCGACGCGTTCACACAGTGGCGGGACCAGAGCGACATCGACATGGACGTCGCGCCTCCGCCACAGCAGCAGCAGCAACACCAGCCGCCGCGGCGCCCGCGCGTGCAGACGCAGCTCACGCCACCGGACGTCCACGCCGTGTACGAACGCCCGCCGCAGTCGGCAGGTGGCGTCGACGCGTCTTTCTCGCGCATGTCACTCGCAGGCACGCGGGCCAGCCCTCCGCGCGCCAGTGTCAACGATGTCGTCCATCACCCGCCGCAACAACCGCAACACGGCGTCTTGGTTGCTCCCTGCCATCCTGATCCGCGGGCGGCGTCGGCAGCTCCATCTGTGAGTTTTTATTTTTCGTCAACGTCAAAAGTCTAGCGAGATTGTGTTTACTGATCGCGCGTATGTGTCCGCTCAGGCTCTATCCTATTACAAGCTCGCTTGCTCGCCGCTCGCGGACGACACTGCGGACCAGACGCGCGATCGCAAGGGACGGCTACGATACCACCAGCCCTCGCAGTATCTCCATCCAGTGCCTGACCAGCAGCCGCACCAGCTGCAGGGAACGTTCTCGCCGTATACCGCCGGTGGCGCACCGCACACGGCGTATTCGGCAGCGTATCACAGCCCGTCGGACATGGCGCGCTATGCGTACGCGCAGCAGCAGCCTAAAATGCCCTTGTCCGCGAACGCTAGTCCCCTGGCGACGATGCAGTCTGTATCACCGGCGCCCGCACACGTGCAACGCTACCAGCAGAACCAGTACCAGGGCCAACACTACGCGTCGCCCGCGCCGCCCCAGCTGCCGCAATTGCACATCCCGCCGCCGAGACAGCACCAGCAGCCACGGCCCGTCCAGCAGCAGCAGCCCATGGCCCCTATTCTCACGCCGCCGCCGTCTGGTTCGAGTTCGCATGCACCTCCGGTGTCGATCGCGCCTCAGTCGACGCAGCATATAGCGGCTCCTCAGGCCCAGTATGCACAGTCTTCGCCGTTCGCGAATGCTGGCCCGCCTGGAGTTCGGATGACTTGGGCGACGCATGCTCCGCCGGCTGCGCCGTCGCACAATTACTACGCGTACAACCCTCCGTACCAGCAGCAGCAGTACCAGCAGTACAATCAGGAGCAACAGCAGCAACAACAACAACAGCAACAGCATTCCTACCACCACCTCCACCATCACGAACAGCCGCAGTGGCAGCAGCAGGCGGACTGGGAGTACCAACGGCATTCGTCACGACCTCTGCAACGGGTATAATCGCTAATCGTATTCAGCTCAGTTCAGCAACGAAAGGAAAAGGCAGCAATTCCCGTCAGTACGCGTCCCGTCCGTCCACCGCATTCATTGTGTCTATATGCATCCATCTCCGGTCCCGCTTTCTCCTCATTTGTGTATTAGCAGCATGGCAACTCGGTCCCCGCTCGGTCTCTCGTCTCGTCTCGTCGCAATTTTTTCTATTACGTCGTGCATTTCTTCAAGTATCCATCTCGTCCCGTCCCACGCTCGCTCGCTCTCTCTCACTCTATCGCTTGCTACCATCCATCCTATCGCTACTACCCCGCATTTAGAATCGTTCTATACCCAGCCAAGAGCACCCAACCCAAGTAGTAGTCCACCCCCGCGCTTACTTAGCCGTAGTTCCCCACCCCAATGAAATGAAGAAAGGTTTTCGCTACGTAAGTTACGATCCTGTCCTACATAACGTAAACGGTGTGCTAAGGCCGCAACGCGCTGGTGCTGTGCAACCAGGGCGGTCGCCGCCGTCGTCGTCTCGCTTGCCTGTAAAACCCTTGGTCCGGAAAATGTTATGCTAAACTTGTGCGGGCGCGCGGCCCTGGTCGTATGGTTTATTGTGAGAAAAAGGCTTTTGGTGTTGCCGTTTCTTAGACTTCTGTTGAGAAGATTGTGAGGTAAGTGTGTATTAGGTGGTAACTTGGTCGACGGGTTTCATTCACAACAAACTGTTGCATGAGAGATCTCGCGCGGAGAATTGACTTGCAGGTTGATTGAATTGTTCTCGCGTGCGCACGCGGAGAGCGGCGGAACCATTTTGGCAGCTTGGAGTGACATGACAGTGCAGTTCCATGGCCAGTTCCCACGCGCGGATATTGGAATGGAAGACGGATTCGCGTAGAGCATGCGGACGAAGGCCATCGCCATCTCTCCCAACCCAAGTCGAGAACCCGCAGCGCGTTTCCGTTTCCTCGCTCGGTGTTCTCATCGCACGCGGCCGCGTTCGATGTCGCCTGGATTTGGAAATGGGCCCCTTAGCATCAGATGACGTGGCTTCATATTGGGCTGTATCCCCTGAGATGCGAGACGCGGAGCAGATACAGCCTTGTGCCCGGCGGGCTCGGAACAATTGTTCGCGACGGAGGGGGGACAAAGGACTGAGGGAGCAGTGATACTGATAGGTGAGCTTGACTCAGGCAGGGCGGGGGCACGACCCTTTGTGTGTACATAGCGCAGCGGGAGGGGGTGAGAGAGCTCGTTTCGGTAGTAGTGGATGGTGGTTCTGGATGATCAAGGCACTGTCACTGTGTTTTCTCTTGGGAGTTGAAGGAGCAGCACGCGCTTCCACGTGCGCGCCCGGCACTTCGGGGACGTCCGGAAGAGGACGCGTTCGGTTACTCGCGGCGGCGCGTCGTCCCTGGTTCGATCCCCTTCCGAGCTTCACACGCCCGCCTTTCGCACGAGCCCACACACGCGCGCGTTACTGATCCCGGCGCATATGGCGGCGCACGAACAACGCTCGCAGCTGTTTGACGATCTCTCGGGTACGCGCCAGGGCCCAGCGCGCGCTGTATACGGCCTGGACCCACCAACCAATGCACCACAGATCTCCTGCTGCGAGTCAAGCCGCGCTTACAGGACGGCGGCACCGGCACCGTGCTTCACGACCTGGAACGGATTGGCACTCTTGCCGTCCAACTGGCCAAATTGCGCCCAAAGGCGGCTGCGAAGGCGAATCGCGCGTGGCAAACCACCGCGGATGCGCTCGACAGAGAAGGTGCTACCAACACAGAGACTCGCGCGCGATGCTAAACTTGTGCCTTCGCCGTGTCTCGAACCGAAGGCGTCTACCTCTGGAACGCGTCCAGCCTCCTGCGCACGTCTGGGCGCGAAACCGTGACCGCGTCTCTCCTTGCCGCGCGTGAGTTTCCACCGTCTCTCCTGTTCCCCAAGCGCTGAATCTACGGCCACAGTCAGGTTGGCCGCCTTTCGCTTGATCGTTGCAGGGCTCGAGACAAATCCAGCAGCGGAAGGTACGTGACGTGTTGTTACAATATTTCCCCCTTCTGCGCGCCCGTGTCCGAGCACCTGTCTACTCCGGAAATGAAAAAGTACACACTTGCTGACGCGCATCTAAAGTGCTTGTGCGCGTGCTGAACAACGCGAGCAAGACCGCGGCTGCTCTGACAGGCAAGTGGGGCTGCCTTCACTTCTCGCTGCATCGATATCGCGACCGGCTGATCTACTGTGGGATCTCTTGCCCCATCCTTACCCCCCTTTTCCCTATTCCCCGTGTCTGCCACGCGACACAGACGCCGAACGGACCGAAGATGCGACAGACGTCTTGGGCGCCGCGGCACAGGTAAGCATGCATGGCGTTCTCCCGCTGTCACCGGCCGGGTCTCGCTGCGAACCTGTCGAATGCTCACACGTCATCCACATCCAGTACGAAGAGCAGTTGAGGCAGATCGACGACCCGGACGGAGTTCACGCTCAAGAGAAAGCTTCGGCCACTGTGGAGTATCTCTCCGCGCGAATGCTTGCTGTGAGTACGATCGGGAAGATCTGTGTGGTTTCCCTTTCCATTGTCAGTTGTTCACACACATCCGGGTCCACAGGCGTGGCGGCAGGGGAATGAGGGCGTGTCGTACTTCATGTTGCAGAAGATCACAGGTTAGCAGTGTCGGCCTTTCGCCCGTTCGGATAATCAGCTCATGTCATTGACATCAGAGTCGGACGAGGACCGTTTGGCACGGCTCGTTCCTCGAGACGTGAGTGAACAGTTTCCCATTGTGTCCGCGGTCCTTCTAACCCACACTTTAACCGCGCTTCATAGCGCCAGCTCTTAGCCGCCCGCGTCCTCGAGATCGGACGTTCCGTGCTTCGCAAACCCACCGGGAGCGGTGCAACCGCGGATGGCAAGCATGCGCAAGAGGCCGTGCAGTGGCTCCAGAAAGCATTCGCGCTGGTCGAGAAAATCGAAGAACTTCCTGATGTGCCCGAATTGAAGGTGCGCGGGCCGCTGCCTATGCGTTGACGTCGTTCTGCAGACGCTGATCGCATCCTTCCACGTTTCCCCATGTTGCCCGGTACACCATTATCACCCGAATCTAGAGGTCTATCCTACGCAGCCTGTGTTTGTACCGGGTTCTTCGGGCGCACGCACGGACGCTGACCCTGGATCGACAGCCAAAGCGTACTACACTGCTGCAGCGTTCGACCCGGAGAACTTGACCCGCGCAGAGGTGGCCCTCCAGGAGCTTATCGTCAGCGTGGATGCGTGCGAGGATGTCGTAAGTCGGCAGCCATATGTGGCGACACATTGACGTCGTGCCCTGCCGCTGACGCGATTGCACCTCCAGCAACAGAACGAGTATCAGGAACTACGCTGGATGCGGCTTTCTTTGATGAGGCGTAAGCAAGCCCCGGACCATACGATTCTGGAAGGTACCTAGCGTTTCCTCTCACTTCGAACTTCGAGGTAATGCTCCGCCTGCTGATGCACGCATTGCCTCCAGGATTCCGCTCAGCCATTGCACATCTGCCTTGGACCGAAAGTAGCGTGGCCGAGTGAGTTCACCACGCTGTTGCTTTGCTTCCCGGCTGACCCGCTGAATCAACTCGTCATCGGTAGCGTGCTGCAAGAACTGCGGGCGATGAGCAATCAGTAAGAGCTTTCAGTTCCCTGTCTCCGTCGCTGCTCTGCCTCCTCGAAGCTGACTGAAGTGATCCCGTATAGAAGCAAATTAGTTACGGATATCACTCAGGCGTTTCTTGTTCGGGCGCTGTCCTCGGGACTTGATGGGGCCGGCGGGCACGAATTCGTCGACCGAATACTCCTTTCGTTAATCTTCCACTGCGCCAAGGACAGCGAACACACAAGGGCCGTGCAGGAATTAGAAGGGGCTTTCGGAGGTACGCTTCCTTTCGGGTTTTCATCTTGTCGTCCCTTGTGCAAGGCCGACAATGTTTCCACATGAGCGCTTACCACCCGCCTGTCAGCCATGGCGAATCAGGAGAACTTTGCCCTCGGGAAGGTTCCTACGATGGCGTGTCAGTCTGTGAGTCTCGGGTCAATGGCGTTTCATCGCTGCCGCTCCGGCGGGGCGGTGCGTACGTGCTGGTGTGGTCTCGTGTGCTGACAAGAAGCGTGTGTGCGTCCGCGGCGGCGTATCTTTCGCAGCTCCTCTGGCAGTTTGGCGACCGGTTGTACGGCGGGAGAAAGTACTCGCAGGCTGCGGACTGGTTCGTATTGGCGGCGCATCCAGCATTCCGATCTATGGCTGCAGCGAACAATGCCAAGTGCTTCAGGAAAGCGGCGTTGTGCCATATCCAAAACCGAGAATATGCACAGGCGGCAGCTATCATTCGACGGTGCCCTGGATCCGAAGCGGCGACGTACTATGTCGCGTTCATCGCTGCGGCGCACCAGGGTATGTTCTGTTCAGACGTGTTTCGGCGCGCGAACTGAGACGTCAATCGTGTGATTAGGGCTCGAGGATGAAGGTGGGAAACGTCTCCCTTGCGCTGTTGACTTGTGAAGTACCACGTCAGCTGACTTCGGTTCGACGTCTCTAGCTGTGCGAGCAGTCCGCGAGATGGTCAAAGCGCCCGGTTACGATCGCCAGATGCTCCTTCTGGCCACGCAACTAGCGCACGAACGCGACCTCAAGCCCCTACTTGTCGCCGTCCTGGAGGCACTCCTGGCAGACGTACGGGCGCAAAAGGGAGTCGACAACGAGATCGAGGCCGTCACCTTGATACGGTAGGCGAATGGCCTCCTCTGGCCTAATACAACACTGATGTTTCCCGCGCGCACTTGCGCCTAATAGCTGTATCATTCGCTTGCTAATGGAACTGTTGAGTCAACCGGGAGCGCAGATGTACGGGCCTCTCCCCTTAGGCTGTGTGCCTCTTGCACCTCTTCCGTGTGCTCAACACCTTCATTTCGGCAGGCGACAGCTGGTCGAGGCGCTCGTCGGACACTTTGACACCGGTGCGTTGCTGTTCTCGGACCCCGCTCGGGACATGGGCTGACCTGAACTGGTAAAAGCCCCCCCCGCCCCGGTTCCCGCCCAAAAACACATACAACACACATAGCTCGCACACTGATTGAAGCCGCATCGGTGAAGAAGGCATCGGCGTTGATCGCGAAGGACATTGCATGGCTCTGGCGCGCCTCGTACAACTGCGCTGTCCAGGGGTGTGCAGATTGGCCGGAGTGCGAGTTACTCATTGCAGATCTATTTGACCTTGCTCGCGCGGTACGTTCTTTTCCGGTTCTGGAGCGTACGCGGCACTCCGCTCTGTTGACTGCTCTAACCATCCTGTTACAGCTTATGGAGCAGGACTGCAAGGCGTCGATTGCGGACCCGGACGTGGAGATCCACTTCCACATGTTGTCCGCGTCCTTCGCGGCAATAACAGGACGAGGTACGATCGCGTCATTCCCGCGTTCCCGTGTTCTATTGTGCTAAATGGAGACGCTACTGTGTTGCAGTGTTCGACGCGCGCAAGCGCGACACAGCGGATGCCAACTACGTTAGTCCTACCCCTCCTGTTCTGCCCTGCTGAGCGTCTTCTTACGCGGATCGTCAGGTTGTGGCGCAGCGGCGCATTGTCAAGGACATCTCGACCTTCAAAGCGCTTATGCAAGAACTCGGTCCCGGAATCGACAGGCAGCGCGATGACCTGCGCGAGAAGAAGGCGGCGATGATGCACCTTGCTGTTGTGTACGAGGTCGAAGGGCTCGTCGCGCTCCGCGACTGGGACCCCTTGCTAGCTTGCATTGAGGTACGGGACCGCGGTCGCCTCCTGCACCCGAAGCCGAACACAATACTGACTGATTGAACTGCCTGCCCCTTTCCGATCCCCAATCCGGCGATGCACGTCCTTGAACCTGAAACTCGAACGGGACCCTTGCCATGCCATGGAATTACTATGCTACGACTCCTACAGACGACCGCCTCGCTTCCGAGCACTGACAAGCTCCGGACGTACGACGCCATCGCAGACATTTTGGTATGTGTGTCAAATTACGCTCCTCTTCCCTCCCCTTCCCGAGGCAACAGTCAACGCTCAGGATTGTTGACAATTGGCGTGTGAATTGATAACTGATAGTGCAACTTTTACAGTGGCCGCTGACGGACTGCCCTGCGAACGGTCAGCTGTCTGTCCCTTCTTGTTAACCGTCCCTCCCTCCGCTCGGCTTGTGGTGCTGTCCGTGTTTGCGAGAGACCAGACCTGGGTGGCTGCGCATCCATTCAACTCATCCCTTTCACTCCAACGGCAGCGGCGCCTCCCTTGACGTCTGCTCCTTATCCTCGCCCCGCGTCATGAAGATATGGACGTTTATGCACCTGACGAGCTGTCGCTGTCTGTGGCGCCCTCCTGACTCACTCCTCGCGCTCCTGGCTCCTCCTTCGTTCCCCGGCGTGTTCCTGTCTATCTCTGTCTCCTTGGATGCGGTGCCTCCATGCCATCCCTTCCCTTTCCTTGACTGACAAAACTCGTTGGACACGCAGTCCAATACGCAGCACTCGAGGTTCGTCTCCTCCGTCTTCCATTCTCCAAAACCCGGCGTACTGAGACGTTTTCCCCTAGGCGGTGCTTCGTGCGAGCCTCGACGCTGGAACGCTCAGCATCCCCAAGTTTGCGCGTTGGCTGCGCGCGATCTGTACGGCCTACGTCGGGCGGGAACGGGATCGTGCTCGGGTGCTGGGGTATATCGACCAGGCGGTGGAGGTCATGCGCGATGATGCTGACGACGTACGTTTGTCGTCTTGGGTAGCTGGGTGGGTGGGCGATGACTGATGTGACTTGAAGGAGTACCCGGCGGACGAGAGGCAGTGGTTGCTTGCGACGGCGTATAATACGGGTTTGCAGTGTCATTCGTGCGCATCTGTTTCTTTGCTCTGTTTCCTTCTAACCGCTCCTCCTCCGCCGTCCTCGTCTCTACTGGTCTCGCGGAGTGGTGCTTGGGCTTGGGCTCTCGCTGTTCGTCCTGGCATGGCTGCTACGTCCTTCCTCTCCTCTGGCTGAATGTTCTGCACTCGGCGTCTGGCCCGTCATACTCTCGCTTCGCTCTTCTCTCCTCGCGCTGGTGCTGGTCTTTACCCCTCGTAGAGCTTCGCACCTGGACGATTCCAAGAAGTGGTTCGAATGCGCGATCCGGCTGTGCAAGTTCGTGCCCAACGGCGATGCGCGCGCGCAAAAGGTCTGTCTGTCCATCCGGCCTCTCCTGCGGGTGCTCAAGCGCATGCGGGGCAAGATTTCGGATACGTATCGACAGTTGCTGGAGAGGTATCGCAGGCAGGGACAGGGCGGGTCGTAGAGCAGCAAGATGCATCGAAAAGTGGGGTAGACGTTTCTTGGACTTGGTGTTCCGTTCAGAATGAACTTTTGGTACTTACTTGTTTATAAAACTCGCTGTAGAAGGTACTTTACTTTAATAACGAAAGCCATGTCGCTTACGCTTGCCGAGGAGGGAAGACAGAGAAGACGGGGACGTATATTCAGTATCAGTATCAGTGAGCGCGGAATGATGCTAGGTATGATACCATGTTGTATGGATAATGCTACAATTGCGTTAAGTAGAAGCGAAGTCAAGTCCAAGGCACTGATCATGATGCGAGTACGTAGGATGCGGGAATGGTCAACCCGGCGCCACCTCTGGCCCGTATTGCTGCTGCTGTTGGGACGACTCGCCGTGTATCTGGGTCGGGTCTGAGTTGCCGTCGCCGAGTAGGAGGCGGAGGAGTGTGCCGATTTGGCTCGTTAGATTTCCTGTGGACGTGGTCAGCCGGAGGTGTGGTACGGGAGGAGAGTGGTGAAGTAGGGAGATGGGAGACGTACGGGCTCGTGCGACGGCTTGTGCGTACTCGTCGTTCGCTTGTTGGAGGTCTGCTTCGAGCTGTTCTAGTCGGTGGGCCTGTGGG
>KV426370.1:0-43432 GCA_001632375.1 Exidia glandulosa HHB12029
TACTGACTGTGTGTCCGGTTGGTGAACGCGGCGGTGGCGATGGTGATGGTACGGGGACAAGTTGCGGACCGTTCCGTTTCCGCCCTCGGCTCCGCACGAGACCGATCTCAGTCCAAAGCAAATAACTCGATATTCATGCTTCCATTTCGTCCTAGGTATGTATACTCAGCACGCCGGCGATTCTTCTCCGCGTACCTCGATAGAATCCAGATACAGATCAGGCAGAAGACCAACTGATACCTATGTCATCCATCGGCCGTCATGCTGACCTGCACGTTATGCAGCTTCAATGATTCGGGGCTCCATAGTTTCGGTTCGGCGGCGGTTGTCGTGAATCCCAGACAGAAAGTCTGCCACGAGAGACTGTACGTTTCTCCGGCTTGGGCGCGCAGAGTAACACGCTTGCTGCGCGAAAGTACATCCCGGAGGTTCTCGTTGCCGAAGACGAAGTTACTATCCATGACGGAGACGGGTGGAAGGGTGATATCAACTTCGTCGAGATTAGGCAACAGGCCGGACCATTTCGGAACCACGGACGCGGATGCGGCAGCAAGGCTGGACGACGAGACGAACGGAATCGGCAAGGTAGGGTTCTCATTTCGGAGAAGAAGTTCCAAGCAGGACACGACCAGCTTCCGAACGTTATAGAAGACGCGGCCTTCTGAAAGAAATGGAACAGCTCTGTGGAAGGACTGGGAGAACATGCAGTCCACGGTGCGCCGCCGATTGCGCGATAAACGCATTTCGAGTGCGAATGTCTTGGGTGCCTTCACCTGGGAGTGGGTGATCCTCAGTTCCGCATCGGCGTCGTCGTTGCTCCGAAGCAGAACTGGTAAGGCATCGCCTTCGGCATAGGCTGCGCTGATGTTTCGCATGTCCGCGGGCGACATCGAGGTGACATTTTGGACATTATTACGATCGAGACGGTAGTTCAGTCGGATGGACAGCCGTGTTACGATGTGCGGAGCGAGGATTATCGACTGGTGCATGGAGATCTCGCCAATATCGATGTCGACAATTGTCGGGAAACCGTTAAGCAGAGGAACGATGTGCGCCTCTCGGACGGACGGCAGAAGCGAAAGGTGCGTGAGACAGTTCAGCACCGAATCTACCGATGCCGCGGGCGGGCGCGGCTCGATATGATCTGCCCAATCACAGTTTCGAACGACGAGCTTGCGCAGCCGTGGCGCACCCAGTCTTCCACCGAATAGTTTCGGCGGAAGCCACACGGGACTCGTTGATAGCAGACGCGCCTGACGCAAAAGCGGTGCCGGAGTGACGAGTGCGGGGATAAGATCGCGCGTCCGCGAGTAGCCAACAAGCTCGATTTCAAGCACAGTGATTCGGGCCATGTAGTGAGCAAAGACCGGGGCGACGAGGGATAGAAGTATGGCATGTGGTATCTGACCGAGAGACTGCGGAATATCGCCGTGGAGGGACAGATTGCGCACTTCCACTGGCGCTGTCCCCGAACGCTCGAGCAGACGTGCGACAAGGTCGACCGAGATAACAGCGACGTCCAAAAAGTCAAGTACCGTCCAGATGGTCACGCAATTCGTGCTGAGCGCGGCCCAGTCGCGACATACTTGTGGAATAACGAGACGCGAGGTGAGAGGTACGTCCGCGGCGATCATTGCGAACAGTTCGGCGGGCAAGCGCGTGAATGCAGAGCTCGACTCGTCGCTGAAGGACCAGTTAGTAGTGTGAGAAGAGCAAACATATATCTATGAACCGCGCTAACCGATTTTCCGCTAGTGGGCGTGTAACGCTGTGGCGGCGTCCGATCCAGTTGGGGCGTACATACGGAACGATGTAAGGAAGATGCTTACGCTCGGTCCATCACGACCTCTCAAGCCCGCCGTGTTAGGCGAGGTCGGTCAGTGAAGCGCTGGCAGGCGGCGATGCGGTGACGATGAGTTGATGGTAAGAGGGCAAGCTGCGTTCCGCGGTCCGAGCTCCGCTTCCGTTCCTTACCTTTGCCCATAACTACCTTCGTCGTGCGTATGCGCTAGAAGTCTCCGTGCCGGCTGTACCGTCGAACACGGATATCGATTGATCCGTTCATCCTGACGCTTCAGGTCGAGATCGTAACTTGCCTGCTTTTCGTCGCAGGCACGCGCTTTGGGTGCCCCTTGGGTGCCGCTTTTGTCTTCTTTGATCATGTGGTTGGCCGGGCGTATGGATCCTCGAATACACTCCCTGGTGCACCGTGCGGCAACAACAGGTCGAAACTGCCACTCGCTAGAGCAGATCAAAGACTCTTCGGATCTTCAATTGTACGGCGCGCCATCGTACATTGCTCTTGTCGCACCCGTTCGCGCTCGTTTGGCTGCACTTTCCCGATGGATTGCTCGTACTCCTGCAGAATCCGCCTATTGCCTCCCGCCATAGCAATATAATTGGCGCTATGTCGGCGACGGATTTCATGGTCGTATGGCGTGGACTGTACGCCTCAGGGTTACCGACTCCGTTCGGAGCACCGTCGGTTCTTCGGGAAGATACATCCCTGGAACGTCGGCGCTGGTGGCTACTTTGAACCTATAAAGCCCGGTGGACACTGGGACGGACGAAACTGCATTTCTTCAGCGCGATTTCTAGAGCGCTCTCATCATCTGCTCTTCGTAGCTCGCAGTCACGTTGTTGTGACGACCGTATCGACAGTACATGCTGCTGTCCCGAATTCCTACAGTTCCGGAGACGCATTTGATCACCGTTGGAACAAGTAAATGCCAGTGATCTCACACCTGGACTGTGAGGAGTAAAGCCCAAGGAGCTGGTACGCCTTTTTCCCCTCGCTACCTGGGAGTATCCCATCCCTCGGATCCTTCGGAACACAGTTGCAACCGAGGGGCAAGACTGTCGGCATTTGCGGCACGGATCTGTTGTAGTTCCGGGCTTTCATGATCGGAGGACTTGGAGATGGACCCAGGGTTAGGAATATAAATACAGCGGAACACGTCGGAGGCTTTGAGAGGAAATGAACAGCAATATCACCCTCATCATCTGCCAGCTCTGCACTACAAAACGCTGCTGTACTTCAAAATGCGAGGAACTCTGAGCCGCGGCACAGGGGATTACAGTGACTACTTAGGTTTCGCATAGATGTTGTGGTGCTGACACGGCAGCAAACGGCGACGATGAATCTCGGAGGATCGAAAACACTATCAGGTCGTGGACTCGTGATCAGAGAGCAGTGAGAGCGCTCGAATTGGAGTTGCACTGGGAATGCAGAGCCTGACTTCGGTAGGTCTCATTATCGATCAAGGATTGCACACCAAAGCAGAGGCTGGTCAAGAGGACCCCTCGCAGTCTGAAGCGCAGGTCGAAATAAGAAGGAGGAGGTTCAAGTTGGGATTGATCAGGGACGCAATCACTGCACGCTTCACGGTCTCATGTTACTCAACATAACATAGGCGGAATCACAGCGACTTTACGGTGCAGAGTTATCAGGAGGTGAGGCTGCTGTAGTGCACCTTGTCCCTGAGCATCAAAACATGGCGGAAAGGACACAGCGAAGAGGCAGGTCCGCAGAAGTCTACGCTGACGGGTGTAGCTTTCGTTGGGAGGATATAAAGCTGCGCACCGAACTCCCAAAGGTCGAATCAACGCTCTCGTCATCTGCTAATCACCCAGCACAGTCCAAAGGAGTGGAAACATGCCGTCCCGTCAATATCCGTCCCAAGCCATGTCGAGGAGCCAGGGACAGGTCGCAAAGCGAATATATATCGGCAGGCCCTCGGCGTATTCCGTTAGAGGTTACATCCAAACCCCACCGGAATCGTGCACTTTTGCGGCCTTATCATCGATCCAAACCCCACCGGCTCGCGGCACGACGACAATGAGCTCCCATCTAAACCCCACCGAGAATGGCGGCGTGGCCCCGTCAGTTGACGGGCAATGTCGGTCGAGCTTCGGATTCAGATTGTATTGATTCAATTCTATTATACGCTTACACATGGAAGCCGTCAGTCAGTCGTTGTCTCCCTGTCGATAACGGAAGCTTAGATTGCCCTATATCAGGCAAATCATGATCTTATCAGTCTGATTTGGGCGCGCGCAGCGCCGGAAATTTTCGATTACTAAGCCGATGTTCCATCCAAACCCCACCGGAAATGGCCATTTTGAGCCTTATAAACCCCACCGGATCGGGAGGTTTGCGGATGGAACCTCTGACAGAAGGGATATGCCGGGGGCCTATATCGGCGCACCGGACATTTGAGCAAACGTAAAGCGGGAATATTCATGGATCTGTATACGAGGATGCGGCTGTCTAGGCCTCGGTCATAATTCTGCTCCACCACGGTCACGGATGATGGATGTACAGTAGGCAAAGGAAAAGGAGGCAAGTCCTGCCAATTGTGACGAGTTCAAGTTCGGAGCACGTTCCGATCTCCGCTTCTCAGCTTTTCTCCTCCCGCCACGTCAGGACCGTTGGGCATGGCCTCCACGCGCGCGGTCACGACAGGCAACTCCACCAACGCGAGTGCGAGGTCGACGCGGACCACGACGAGCAAACGCCGAGCGGTGAACGTAGCGGTGACGGCTCTAGAGGTGCGCGCTCGCTGCCTGTCGCCGTAGATGATGTAGACTGACGACTTTCATAGTGGGCAGGGGTGTGCAAGTGTGTGTGTACATTCGGGCCGTTGACTTTTTTGCGCTCGTCGAGATCGTCGGGGGCGTCATGCACTGCCCGCGGTCGCCGCTGCAACGCTCTGGGCACGTGCCGCCATCGTTATTCGCCCGCCCGCCCGTCAAATTAGAGCTCGCGCTCGCACCATCCCGCTCGCTAATTCGCGCTCCAAAGGCGTCTGAAATACGATGGGCGTAGCACTCTGTGGACGCGTCGAAACTGGGCACCTGCCAGGGCGGTGTCGTGCCTGCTCTTTTGCGCAGGAAGCAGTACGCTGCTGCTAATACCTGTCGCGCGTCGCTTTTCCATTCGCCTCTTCCCTACCCATCCTTCTGGCGTTATGCCAACCTCGCTCTGATACCCTCATCAGGACCTAACGCGGCTCTCATTGCGTGTGTCTACTGGAGGTCGGTGTCAACTGTCAAAGCTGACTGTATTGCATCGGCCTAGTGGTACGCG
The DNA here is from genome assembly GCA_001632375.1 of Exidia glandulosa HHB12029. Lineage (NCBI taxonomy): Eukaryota > Fungi > Basidiomycota > Agaricomycetes > Auriculariales > Exidiaceae > Exidia > Exidia glandulosa. The sequence continues at coordinate 5,090 of KV426370.1, forward strand.
TAGACGGTTGCGCACGGTGCAGCTGTTGCGCCGCGCTTGTCAACCGAGCTCGTTCGCAATAACTACTATTCTGTTACTCCATCCACCATCGCGGCTTCATTGCTCACGCGCGTCGTGACGCACGGCTTGGCGTGCCTCCTTGTTCGCTCGACTCCCACTCACGACCATTTCTACCCAGCCCGGTTCCCGACTCCCCCGTTCACATCCCTTGCCGCCCGTCTGCATCACGTGTCCTGCACCTTCTCTGTCACGGCTCTCGCGGTCTGTGGCGCTCAGTCACAGCGTCTCGACGCATCTGACCACCTGGTTGTTTCGCGATGACGCGGTCTTGAGCCCGTCACTGTCCTTGATTACCGTGCCGCTACTATGAGTACCAGTTGCTCGTTTCGCCATGACCACCTGCACTCCTCGTCCACCCATTCTCCTCCTGTTCGCGCACGCCCTCGTCCCTTTCTCATCGCAGGGTCTGTCCTGTATCTTCTCGCGTCGTCCTGTACGAGCGTAGGTCGTTTGCATGAAATGAAAAATCATCTTCGCTTGCCCAAGTACGGGTACGGGTCGATTTTGCCAGCAGTGTGGCACTTTCGCGTCCCCGGATCTGAATAAGGCCGTATATAAGATAGTGAGAACAGTCTTGCCGGTTTCAGGGACTCAGCAAAGATTTGCGCCACGCTCTCATCATCTGCTGAATCACCATCCTCGCCCTCGTATGGAGTTTGATATGCGCGCACCTTTGGATGTCAATGCGAGACACGGTGGAATATGCCACAGTCGTCATGGGAGTCGATTATCCCCCTAAGGGATGATAAGACGAACTTTCCATGTACGTGAATGATCCCTACCGCGGAATCAGGGATAACGTGCACTGCATTTGGAGCAGCGCTGCCGCTCTCGCCACCTGCGGGTCGTCATTAGCAGCCAAAGCGTTTGACCCTCGTCTGGGCGAGGACGGACTCGAACAGCGAGGGATTGCATATGCTAAAAGGCAGCCAAAGCTTGCGCGTCACGAGGGCTGGTATCATCCGATCGGAAGATGTTGCGCTGTAGACCATAGTCAGTCCAGTACGGTATAAATACTGGATGGAGATGGAGAAGAGTCAAGTCGGACCGTGTTCGGGATGTCGTGCGGATATAAAATTTCAGGTGCACGGAGCGTGAGAGTCAGAAACAACGCTCTCATCATCTGCTAACCGATGACAAAGACCTCGGAATTGCGGCTATACAGAAGTGTCCGACGTCACAGATTGACACCCGCGGAGCCGAGCTGAACACGATGCAAAGTCAGCGCTTTACTGTATTACCACGGAACTTGATGCGATGATGTCCACTTCTCCGAGTCGGTTCGTCTGGATCGCAGGACGCACTTACACCTGTTGACTCGATGTATGAGAGACTGAGAGACCGAGGTAGGAGCGGCAGGATCAGAGTTGTACGGGATAAATGAATGTTCAAAGGGCGGACCGGATGTGCCGTGCCGTTACATGGAGGGTATAAAGCCCCATGTGAGACATAGACCCAGCCACCATCGCTCTCATTATCTGCTACATTCTTCATCTCAGATCCACTCGCAGCTTCTAACAGCATGCACGAAGAACAAGCGAATCATGACGGCCCAGGGAGAGAAATGGACAGGAAAATCCGGCGGGTGTCGCTTACTTTTCACTGGGAGGTAGGGTCCGTGGAGTCTCCTTTCGTCTGTGCGATTCCTTTGGTCATGACGGCAATATGGGATGACTACGGCCTCAGGAGCGCGAGCATTGCACGAAACATACGGACCGAATGCGACGTGCTGGATACGAATAAAGCAATGCAATAAGTAGAGTACAGAGCCCCCAGTCGCGCTCTCATCATCTGCTAACTGTCCGGGCACAGATCCCCTCAAACTGCGACACTGACGTTCCGCGACGTCGACTTCGAAAAAGGAATCCAGGGATCCAAACCTCATGCCGCACCTACCATTAGGAGCAAGGATTTGATTCGTTTAACGGTGACATTCGACGAGCCGGCATCGTATGAGGCGTGCCTGAAATGGGTAGCACAACGCACGCAGAGCGCAGACTACAACGCCGGAGGAGAGCTAGCCGACATGAGAGAGAGATATATACGCACGTCGCAAGGCAGACGTGGCGGACGTGATACAGCACACCGGAAGCTGTCAATGGGAATGATAAGAGACCCGGGAGACGACCCGGCTTGAGGCTTCACAATTACAGGTATAAAGATAACCAGACGTCCAGGGGAACGTGGACGCCAGAGACGACGCTCTCCTCATCTGCTCACCTATCTTGCAAAGCACCGCGAATCTGAAGCTTTACACCTCGTTTCTGACATTTAATCGAACCGAAACAGCCGAGCTGAACACGGCACAAGTAATCAGTTCACGCGAACTGTAAGTAACGAGAGGGTATTGACGTGTTGAACCGCACTGGCACTTAGTTGGCCAAAAAAGAAGCTCTGAACCCCTTCGGGCTAGAATTGTAGATCGTAAAAGACGCATTGAAGGCTATAAAACTGCACAACGCGCTGGTGCAGAACAGAGAACGCTCTCATCATCTGCTAACATATCTCGCACACAGGTCGGAAGTACGCACATACACAGACACGCCGTTTCAGACATGGACATCCGTGGCGTAGAAATAGGGTATCATGCTGGAAATGTACGGCACGACACAGGGAGCAAGGCACTTCTCCGAGTCCGTCTGTCTTTCTGAATCGGTTGGCCATACAATTGCGGCAGACGAGACTGGAAGTCGTACGTGATGAATCAAGTCGTGGAGGGTACAAAAGCGCCAGCTCAGTGTCATCTCCGGAGCGATAGAACGCTCTCATCATCTGCTACCCACCTCGCACAGATTTACGCTGTAAGAGAGCATTCTCGACTATGTAACCCGTGGAGTCGAACCGGCCTAGCAGAACCGTGCGAGAATGACCGCTTCCCTCCTAGCGGGACGGACTGCGACGTAAGTAGTTCGCTCAGCATGAGGATGTGACAGACGGCTGCGGATTCAGACGAGCACTAGGACTGAAGTCACCAACGTGTCGGCGAGGGTATAAAGCCAGACAACGCGCAGATGGAGGGATAGCGGCGCTCTCATCATCTGCTAAATTGTGTGGCACAGCCAGTCCTGTCTAGGAGGTATTCAAGAGTCGAGGAAGTTCGCCTATCGACGCACGGGCCCGACTGACATTCCTAGCACGAGGAAGGGACCCTTGGCTGAGGAGCGGGATTTGAGTGCGCGCTTGGAATGGAATGCACGCAAGCCAGGAACCGCGCGCGCGACAGAAACGAATGCATATCGCAGTTCTGAGCCAGAACCATTGCAAGGAGGACGTGGGTGACGCGTCGTCAAGATACAGCGCCGGCTCTGAAAGGAGATAAACCGACGAGCCGTAACCCGGCGGGCGTCACGATTTCCCCAAATCGCGCATGAACGATTACACGGGCGCTAATATGTGGTGTGCTCAGAGACGTTGGAGCGACGCGCGCTGAACGGTGAGGATGAATGGGTTGAGGAACGCAACGGGTGTTAGAGGACGAGTTCAAGGTTGGCAAGTTGTTCCAATCTCCGCTTCGCCGCTTTTCCTCCTCCCGCCCATGGGCGGCCGCCTGCACCGCAACCGCAACCACGAGCAACTGAACAAAGACGGGGACGACGACGACGACGACGACGACGACGAAGAATAACAAGACGAGCTCGGGCAGCGGCGCCGACAAAAAAGAGGGATGGGGGCGCCAATTCGCTGGCCGATCCCCAGGTCCGCGCGCCCTCTTACTCTTCCGTGCCTCTGGCGCGGTGTCGTGTAATACACCGTAGCAGGAGGGAACTTTTGGGTGCGTACTACTCGTGCTTCCCGCCATCCAACGTTCTTGGCGCCCGCGCCATCCCTCGCGCACTCCAGAGTCTGTACAAGCCGACCATGCGCCCGCTGCGTTCTGCCGCCGGCGCTTCCTGCACGTTACGGCCATCGTCCATCCAACGCGAGCGCCCATCCCTTTACCTATATACTACACCGTCGCCGTCGTTCTGAAGCGCTCTATTCAGACTTCCGCGGTCGTCGACTGCCACATCAAGACGGGCGAGATTGTATGGACGCGCCCAGAGGGGAACGTTATACAGCCCAGCATGATCCAGGTGTGTGCGCGCCACATCCTGCGTCCTGTTCCTCCTCTTTCCTCTGCCGTACCGTCTTCGTCCCGCCCTCTTTAAGTCCGTTTTCTTTCCGTTCCTTTCTGGCGCGTCTTCCCTCCCCCTTGCTCACGTTGCGCCGCCTTTACGTTCCACCGTTCGAGTGCTAGGCGCTAGGACGGGGCTTATAGCTATAGCTCGTACGTCGTACGCCCGCCACGTGCTCGAAGCACTCACCGTCACTTCGCGCACCCTTTTATATCCCTCGTTGCCATCCTGCGCGCCCTTCAATCGCTCCTCTTCACGTCAGAATCCACCTTTCCACGCGCCCCTGGATCGGGTTGCAATTACACGCGGCGTGCAGGCAGCGCACAGTGCAGAACTTGCGCCGTTGCGCCCGTGCTCTGGGAATCACTGCTTCCTGCTCGAGCAGAAGGCCGTGAACAGTTGCTGTGGCTCTGCGCACGCAGAAGGCTAAATGTGTCGGGCTTCTGTCGCGGTGCCGTTGCATGCTTGCCCGCGCAGCCCAAAGCGTGTTTCACTGTAACTGTGCTTCACCTTCGTCTGCGGCACAAAGCTGTCGGCTTCTGCGACATGCATGGCGTGGATAGCTCGCGTCTGACGAGGCTCGAACTGCTCCTCTTCGCTTCCCATTACCATGGACGCGCAGTCCTCTCGCCCCCTGTTATTCTGCAGCCGTCATGCGCGTGATGTGCCGTACGTTCAGTCTTCAGAGCGCGTTGGCGAGGCTGACAGCGCGCCCGTCTCCAGATAGTACCTGCCGTCTTGTCCTCGAGGGTCGCGTCGTCTGCATTCCGCCACTGTGAATGCGCAACTAGGCGTTGGCATCTATCGTCATCCCTTCGCACTGCTTCTATATATCCCGTCGAGCCGCCCAATCCGCTAGGTCTCCCGACGGCGTCGTGTGCCGCACGCCCCTTGTGTCTTTTGTGCGGGAATATCCATCATCGTTTCGTCGTAGTTCACCAGCCTCGCAATGCCCCGCCTCCGCCGTGTGTATGGTTGTTCTCTACGAATCCGTATTACCACGTTTGGGTCCAAGTCTCGCTCGATCCGGTCAAGCGCTCTGGCACTGAAATCGGAGATCTGGGGCCCGAGCTGTATGGGCGAGAGTACAGTAGCGGGGATACGAGTATAAAGGCGAACAGACAGTGGGTATAATGTAGAACGGACCGCCGCTCTCGTCATCTGCTAACTCTTCAATCACGGCGAATCGTCAAATGGTTTCTTACCCCTATACCTCGCGCCATTCTTCAGCAACCGTACTGCTCCTAGATTGATTGCGGGCAATTCCAGGACAGTCCAAGTCCAAGGCCCAAGTTGCGCCCATGTGCGTCCTCGCGTTCTCTCGCGGTCTTCGGCGATATCTGCGCAGCGCCACTCTATGCCCCCATTGCTGTTATACAGAGAGAAGCGAAGATGTTATCGAGTGGTACGTCGACTACTACGAACGACTTTGATTGCTCAGATTCTTCCCGGCAGGGAGGAGGACATGATAAATACCCACAGCTGCGGGGAGCTTCAAGTAATCGTCTATGGCTGATGCTGAATCAGTGTATTTATACTGCAACAGGCTACAGAGAGCCAAGACACAGTGGCCGTAAACCCGGGCTAGGTATATGGGGCGGAGGGAAAGGGAAGGGGGAGAGGATATGTCGATGCTACTATGTAGAATCCTATGCGCGTACTGTGCAGCCGATCCGCCGAAGCATCCGGGCCACTCATGGGGGGTAGAAGGTAATCAAGTTGGTCATAAAGACGGGTCTGGTATGAAAGTCCATGCGCAGTTGGAAGGTCAGCTGCGAGGGGAAGGTAATCGTCTATGGCTTTTCTGAGTTCCACCCGTCGCTTTCATCATCTGCTTGATCCGACTTACACTGGCAGTAAACGAGACAAACCCAACTTGTAGAGGTTCTGTGACCGTCTCTTCCAGTGCGTGCGCTACTGCGATAAAACGGAGTGAAGCTTCTCATGTGTTGTGCGGCACCGAGGTGAATGCGGTTGTTAGCATGAGCTCGTGGACGTGCCCAGGAGGTGGCACCGGTGCTCATATATATATTCTCGCCCTACGCGTTTCATCCCCCAGTCTCGTTTATCCTACTACGACTGGGGGTACGTCGCCTGTCTCCGTATCGCACATGTACATTACTCATCGCCATGTAGCTCACATACGCGTATTCCGCGTCTAACAGGTTCGCTAATACCAGTCTCGTTTATCCTACTACGACTGGGGCTCACATACGCGTATTCCGCGTCTAACAGGTTATGAGCCACCTTGCGTGACTACCCCACACGCAAAAGTCCCCATCTAGAGGTCGAGTATTATTTGAGACGCGACGAGCGACGCGCGTGGACTTCTCTTTGACGCGTCGACGCCAGACCGCGACTTACCGGTGGCGCGCGTGCATTGTCCATCCTTTGTTGCCGATCGCCGTCCTTCACTTCCCCAACACCTCCCGCGATGTCCAACGTCGCCAAACTTAGCGCGTTTCCAGGAGCGCCGCTCAGTGGTCCCGAAGGCTTCCCAGAATGGCGCTCTACGCTCGAACTGTGGCTTATCTCGAACGACCTGCTTTGGCTCCATGTCGACGGTCCTGCTGTCCGATCGCCGTCCGATCTCAAGGCGATTCACGCCGCTGAACAGGCTATCCTCGAGAAACGCGCCACCGACGCCAAGGAGACATTCAAGAAGGAGACGTACAAGGCAGCGCCGGGCGTCCCGACCACAGATGCCGAATGGCAGGTGCGCCGTATGGTCTGCTACGCTGCGATCTCGCTCGCCGTCACTCCGGAGTGTCGCAAGGCCATCAAGGCTTCATCGCGCAACGACCCAGTCGCGGCACTCGAGGATCTCACCGCGCGCTATGGCACGGAACCGACGTCGACGCGCATCTTACTATTCAAGCGCATGCTTTCGTCGCGCAAGCCCGTCGACAAGAGCTGGAGCACCTGGTACGACGAGCTACACGCCCTCGCGCTCCGTGCCTACTCGGATGGCCCTCTCTCCATTACGGAGTTCGTCTCGATGGCGTTGATCCTCTCGGCGCCGCCGGACTGGCAGCAATCGATGCACGTGATCTCGCACCAGCACGCGCTATATGACCCAGACAGCCTCGTACTCGCGCTGTCAAGCGAAGAGGCGATGCGCAAGCAGCATGCTGAGGACGGCCACGCGGTAGCGCTAGCCGCAACGAACACGCGGCGTCCGCATTCAGGCAAGAACGGCACCGACTGCACCAACCCGACCTGCATCAAGGCGGGACGCGCGAAGTACCACGACCTGGCTCACTGCTGGGAAGACGGCGGAGGCGCAGTTAGCAGCCGTCCATCGTTCTTCAAGTCTAAGGCACAGGGCAACGTTGCGACGACTTCCTCGAGCGCGGCGCAGTCTACAACGGCATCCCCCGCACCGGCACCTCGCGCACTCGCTGCATTCATCGCGGACGAGCACACGGCAAACGACTCAGACTCGGAAAGCACCAAGTCAGGTCTATCGCTAGGACTACTCGCGACAACGGACACGGTCCGGCCCATCGCGCTAAGCGCAAACCGTTCCAGCTCTGGCGTCGTTGACACAGGTGCTAACGACCATTTCGAACCAGATGTCGAACGTTTCGTCTCCTACACGCCGCTTGACACGCCTATCTACGCTTCCGGCATGTTCGGCCAAGGACCACCCAGCATCGGCATTGGCGAGGTTCATTACCGTCTCGGCAAAGGGCGCACGCTGCGTCTTACAGGCGTCCTCCATACTCCCGACGCGCACATGTCGCTCATCTCCGTTTCCAAGCTCTGCAAGGAAAACAATGCGCTCGAGGCCGTCTTCGACTCTGCAGGATGTGTCGTCCGCCGCAAAGGCAGCCTCAAGGTCCTCGCGTCTGGGACGCTCTCCAGCAACGGCCTATACATGCTGCCCCAGTCCTCCGTGAAGGTTGCTTATGCCGCTCGTCGCTCAACTGCATCAGACGTGCTTACATGGCATAATCGTCTAGGACATCCCTCTATGGACGCAGTCATAGCTCTCGCGCGCGCAGGGGAACTCCCAGGTCTGCACATTTCGTCTTCGTTCCAGCCGCCAATCTGCGAACACTGTCTCGCAGCAAAGGGCAAAGTCCAGCCATTCCCGCGCGAGACGGAGCACCGAGCTACGGAGCCACTGGAGCGTGTAGTCTGCGATATTACTGGCCCTCTCGACACGGAGTCCCTGTCTCGTAAAGTCTATGCCCTGAATGCGATTGACGACTTTTCTGGCTATATCTCCTATGACTTCCTTCGCAACAAGAACGACGCGGCAGCTGCTCACGACCAACGCTTTTCGGAATTGGAAGCAGAGGCCAAAGCGACAGTACAGCGCGTACGAGTAGACGGGGGCGGCGAGTTCGAGAAAGACTACGAGAAGATGCTTCTACGACGCAAGATAGTGCTCGAAACCACCGCACCCGAGTCCTCAGCGCAGAACGGACTGAGCGAGCGTGCACATCAGACGGTTGCGCGACGTGCAGACGCAATGCTGAGCGCAGCAGGCTTATCTCGGAGATTCTGGGCAGAGGCGTGGGCGACTGCTACGTTCCTGGGAAACCGACTACCGTCTCGTCGCCTGGGGGGGAAGACTCCATTCGAGGCCTTCAAACGTTACAAACCACGCTACGTCCAAATTCGCGAGTTCGGTTGCACTTGCTACGTACTCAAGAGCAAGAAACACCGCAAGAAACTCAACTTAAAATCGCGCAAATGCATATTCCTCGGGTACTACGAGAACAGCAAAGCCTACCGCTGCTGGGACATCGAAGCCCGCACCATCGTCAAATCGCGCAACGTTACCTTCATTGAGTCCAAAGACATTCATCGCCTTTCGTCAACCATTCACCTCGCTGACCCGAATATTGTCATTCCAGAGCCTGACGAGCCTCCCATCCTCTACGATACTGACGACGAGGCTTCCGAGACATCTTCACAACCGGACACCCGGTCCGTCGCCGGAACTCCCAATTTGGCTCGTACTCGTCCGTCATCCGCTCCGAACACAGCCCCACCGGAAATTGCTGTTCCGCCTACCCGCCCAATTCAGACGGTTCCGGAACCCGTCGATCCCGTCCCTGAACCTGGTCCTGAACCGCGCCGTTCTGGTCGCGTTCGGATTCCTAGCGTGAAGGTGACTGAGGTGTCAGACCCAGAGAGCAAACGTGCACAGCACTTCTCTGGAACTCGCCTGACAACGGACGAGGCACAGGAGCTGAGCGAAAAGCTCAATGAGCGTCGCAAAGCAGAAAAACTTGTGTCAGAGGTTCTGGGTACCGTGCTAGAAGAAGGCTCGCCGCTTCGTGGTTTCCTCGCAACGGTGTCTGATATGGGCCCGCTCTTCGCACTTCACGCGTCGGGGGAATACCCGGACAAGATACTGTTCGCGTACGAACAGGCGATTCGCTCCCCATACGGCCAGAAATGGCTCGACGCGATGGGCGTGGAAATTCAATCTATGAATGACCACGGTGTCTGGGAAGCTGTACCTCTTGCGAGCGTCCCTGCAGATCGGAAGATCGTGGACAGCCGCTGGGTATACGACCTAAAGCACGATGCGAATGGGATACCGATCAGGTATAAGGCGCGCCTGGTTGCGAAGGGTCATACCCAACGCCCAGGATTTGACTATTTCGAGACGAGCTCGCCGACATGCAGACCTGAGTCTGTTCGCGCATTGCTTGCTCTGGCGTGTTTTCAAGACTGGGAGACACGCCATCTCGACGTCAAAACGGCATTTCTGAACGGGGAACTCGAGGAAGAGATTTACATGCGTCAGCCGAAGGGTTTCGAAATACCTGGTGACATGGTACTGCGACTGCTCAAGTCACTTTATGGCTTGAAACAGGCAGGTTTGTGCTGGTATAAGAAACTCAAGGAAGTACTTCTCGACCTCGGGTATGTGTGCAGTGTGAACGATCCCTGTGTTTTTATACGCAGACAAAACGATCGTACGAGCATAATTGCGGTGCATGTCGACGACATGATGTTGGTCGGGAGCTCGACGCTGGCTATCAAGGAGGTTGTGGAGGCACTTGAGGCTCGGTTTGCTATTTCGGATCTCGGCGAGGGTACGTGGTTCCTTGGGATGAAGATTGAACGCAACCGCGCCCAGCGCACGATGACGATTTCTCAGCGGACGTACACCGAGGAGCTCCTTCGTACTTTCAACATGCAGGACTGCCATCCCGTCTCTACGCCTTCTGTTCCCGGACAGTACCTTGCGGACGGTCGCGACCTCACACCCGACGAGAAGACGCATATGGCTCGTGTACCATTTCGAGAACTCGTCGGAGGTCTTACCTGGCTCGCCATCGTCTCGCGTCCAGATATCGCATATGCTCTGACCCAGGTATCGCGATTCTCGGCCAATCCCAAGCCGTGGCATTTCGAGGCCGCAAAACGTATTCTACAGTACTTGCGCGGTACGATCGACCATGGGATCTGTTTTGGCCCCCCTCGCGAGACTTCGGACACTCCAGCCCGCGGATTAGCCTCTGCACAGACCTCTCAGTTCCACGACTCGCACGGTCCCCACTGCTACACCGATGCCGATTGGGCCAATTGTCCCGACACTCGCCGCAGTACTTCCGGCTATGCATTTCTGTTGCACGACTCTCTGATTTCCTGGAGCGCGCGAAAGCAGAAGACCATCGCGCTATCTTCGACGGAAGCGGAAACCCAGGCTGCAAAGGACGGTGGGAAGGAGGCTATCTGGCTCGGCAACTTACTGGAGGAGATCGGCGCGCACACCGGCCCAATTCCGTTGCACCTCGACAACCAAGGCGCCGTATCACTGTCAAAAGAGACGAAGCATCACAACAGATCGAAGCACTTTACCATTCAGACTTTGTGGCTACGAGAGCGCGTTGCGGCCAAAGACTTCGACGTTCGGTGGACCCCAACAAACGACATGCTAGCGGACATTTTCACCAAACCACTCTCCCCAGCGAAACACAAGATGTTTTGTGATCGACTTGGGCTACGCTCCACTCGTGGGGGGGTGTTAGCATGAGCTCGTGGACGTGCCCAGGAGGTGGCACCGGTGCTCATATATATATTCTCGCCCTACGCGTTTCATCCCCCAGTCTCGTTTATCCTACTACGACTGGGGGTACGTCGCCTGTCTCCGTATCGCACATGTACATTACTCATCGCCATGTAGCTCACATACGCGTATTCCGCGTCTAACAGGTTCGCTAATACCAGTCTCGTTTATCCTACTACGACTGGGGCTCACATACGCGTATTCCGCGTCTAACAGCGGTAGACGTGAGGCAGCAAGCTGGTAGCGGCGCCGAGACGGGCTGGAACTACGAGCTCGCAGAAGTAACTGATGGGCGTGTAATGTCGTCGTCGTCCTAGCCAACAATGGACGACGTGCACCAGCAGAGATTAGACTGGCGTGGACGGGCCTCCCACCCTTTCGTGTCAAGGCGGCTGAATTGGTCCGGGTTGAACTTGAGGAAGCGAAAGCGGTCCGCGTCGTACAGATTATGAGGAGGAAAAAGTTGAGAAAGTCAAAGACGCCTCTCTCATCATCTGCTACCCGGCCTGCACAGAATCCCGACCCTCAATACTATCCACGCTCGTGGAGGCCGAACATTCAAGATGAGACACAGAAGGAAGTGCAAGAATGACCATATTGATGACCGACGAAAGGAATTTAGTCAATGAAAGCGCTCACTGATCAGAGCCAGCCACAGTCCACGTGGAGCGACTGAGGACGGAGAGCAAGAGCACCAGATCATAGGATGCGAACGTGCCGACTGACAGCATAAAGGCTACGCGCACCACGCACATGTGGAGGGGACAGAGTTAGATAAAACACTCTCATCATCTGCTAACTGTACCGCACAGACATGATAGCAGCGATATACAAACCGTTGAACATGCCCATCCGACGCAAGGAGCGAAGGAGAATGGAGAACACGGTCAAGAAACCTACAGAGAAGATATTCGAAGTATTACTGAGCTTGTTCCGCTTGCCGTCGTATGTTTGTGTGGGCGTAATTGGATTGCATGCGGGGGACCGCGCACTGCGTACCGTGATAGGCGGGCCAGGGCCGAGCGGTGTTGGTACTCGCCCTCACTGCCAAGACAACAATGAACTATTGTCCACGCCCGTGGAATCAAAGCAGTCTAGAAGAATATGAAACCTGACCTGAGAATTCAGAGAGAAGTACGAGCAGGGCCGTCTCGGTGCCCGATGAAGGGAGTTTACAGTAGCCGACGACTCGCGACGAGAGACCTCACTGCTCAGAACCAGGACGCAGAGCCAGATCGCAAAAAATATATGAGGGACCAGAAGGGATGGACCGAGGTGGAACTGAGTGTACAAAGCACGCGAGGCACAGATGGAAGTGATATTATCAAAGACGATGCCCTCATCATCGGCTAATCATCCCGCACAGACTGGTTTCTAGCCGTATCTACGAAACGAACGTCGAGTACAGACACGGACTATGTGATCGATATTTGTTGACTACGTTTGACTGCACGAAGATGATGGAACCGCACGCTGCGTACTGCGACAGGAGAGACCGTATATCGCGGTACCGACACAAGAAACGTTGTTGCACGTTCAACGTTGCCAGGCGAATGTGGTGGATGTGATTGGACCGCGCCGTTCAACCGAGGACAAGCGATTACACGGGCGCCAAAAAATCCGCACCGTCGCGCTCAGTGACTCTGCGAGCTGACACGGGTTATAGTGGCAATGTTGAAGGCTACGCTTGTGAAGCCCATATGGAAGATAAAGGACGGACTCGGAGGAGAGCCAAGTCGGCCGGGTGTGAGGTGTCGGACGGGTATAAAAAACGACACGATGTTTGAATTCAGATGAACGTCAAAGACGAGGCTCTCATCATCTGCTCACTTATCTTGGAAAGACCCTCGGACCTGGAGCTATACAGCGGCTCTTTATCTCGGTATCGAACCGAAACGGCCGAGTTGAACAGGAGGCAAAGTTTTACACCCCATACCCAGAGAACTCGAAGAGAGAATCGCAATGCCAACGTCTTGAATCATGAAATACCAAAAGAACAGCTCTGAACTCGAGCGGGAGGGCCAGAGTTGTAAAAGACGAATCAACATTGGCAGGGATTCGGTGGTCATGGCGCGGAGGAGCGTAGTATAAAACCACGCAACACGGAGGTGGAAGCGACAAAGCCAGAGACCCACGCTCTCATCATCTGCTAACGTAGCCTGCACAGAACTCACAATGGCTGGCTTACGCAGGAAACTCGGCACGATGGCATTAATACAATTCGAGTTGCGAAACCCAGGTGATCATGAGCGGGTGCGTTTCCAGCCGTACGATGTGTTTCGTGCGAGGATGTTTACTCCTCCGAGTCTGTCACGGTCCGTCTGGATCGCGTACTGTAAATATCAGCCCGGCTTCACTTCGAGGATACGAGGGCAGCCCGGACTAGAGGTACCGAACACGTATATATCTGGAGGTGGACGGAACGTGGGTCAGACAGATACCCCGCTCTCATCATCTGCTATGCACACAATACGGGCAGCGAGAAGTCGATACATCACTCCAGACATTGCTCGACCATAATGCACACCCGCTTGGCGTGCAACACTGTGACAATAGGCGCTCAGGATACGTGACAGACGGCTTGAAGCTGCACGAGTAGAAACCGCATTGACATTGGCCGGATTCTTATACGAAGTGACAGGGAGGGTATAAGGCAAACAACGCACAGATGGGGGCGATAGAGGTAGAAACTGGCGCTCTTGTCATCTGCTAAATTGCGCGGCAAGAGAAGAACTGTCGACTTGAAGGAGATAATTAAGGTTCTAGGGGGGTTTGCCTATCAACGCACGCGACTGGAATTCCTGTCGAAGGTTCATTGCGTACGACGCTGGAGGAGTGGGATTCGTTTGAGCATGCTGGGAATGGATTGGACGCAGAGTCTGGGAACGCGCTGCGTACTACAGCGAAGGCACCTAAGCGAGGCCCCCGGAAAGCCCTTTGGGAGGTTGGATCCCGAGATAGACGTTCAGGGGGTGGTTATAAGGCCCGAATTGGGCGGTTTCGGGGCAGTACACCCATCGGGAGCGGCAGAATTGTAAAGGACGGATCACACTAGGCAGGGACGGAGATGCGGTGATCAGGGCGCGGAGGAGCGTATAAAACCACACAACGTGCAAGTGAAAGCAACAAAGCCAGAGACCCACGCTCTCATCATCTGCTCACGTAGCCTGCACAGAGTCAAAACAAGCAGCCTCACACAGGAAACTCGACAGATTGGCATCAATACAATTCGAGTTGAGACACCCAGGTCATCATGTGCGGGATTTGGAGCACTTTGCGCCGTACGACCTGCTTAGTGTGAGGATGTTTACTTCTCCAAATCTGTCGCGATCTGTCTGGATTGCGTACTGTATGCGTCAGCCTAGCTTTGCCTGAAACATAAGTACGAGGGCAGCCCGGATTAGAGGTACCGAACGCGTATAAATGTGGAGGTGGACCACCTGTCTATTACCCGATTCGGCACTGTCCATAGGGATTGTCGAGGCTAGACATTCCCAATGGGCATAGCGACTCAAAGTTATTCTCTATCCTGCTGAATTCCAGCTGGATTTTTGCGTGAACTTGTCTAAGTCGGAGCCACTGCCGGATCAAGGCACCACCTGTCAGACGGATTGCCGCTGACCTCACCGTCGGTGTAGGGAGCCTACCCACATATCATTTTGTGGCGGCTTGCCAGCGCAGAGACACTGCCTATATGCACAGCCATTTCGAAACCTGTATATAAAGCATTGAGACGAGGGTTCGGAGTCTCAACCCTTCTTGAACACGGACCACTTCCGCCACTCACGACTCGAGTGATTTCGCTGAACCGCGTTCAATTCTATTCCGCAAGCTATCGTACATCTAACCCGTCTGCGACGGCTTACATTTTTTGAGTGTCATTTATATCTGTGTTCTATGTATTTACGTGTTGCTAACGACGTGCCGTACTCAAGGACTGATCACCCCGAAAGGACGTCACGACGGCTTTGCCGCAC
Source organism: Exidia glandulosa HHB12029 (assembly GCA_001632375.1). Lineage (NCBI taxonomy): Eukaryota > Fungi > Basidiomycota > Agaricomycetes > Auriculariales > Exidiaceae > Exidia > Exidia glandulosa. The sequence goes on from KV426370.1 coordinate 20,281, forward strand.
ACCGCAGCCGACGCTGTCAAGCACGTCAAGTGTCGCGGGGTCGGACCGGGCCGAGTCGACTCTTGGCTCTCGCCCACCCGCTCCCCGCGCCGTCGACCGCTCAACAGCGTCGACCGCGCCCACGCACGACCGCAGGCAGGGCGTGCAACCCGGCATCCGCGCGGTATCAGAGCGCGTTTCAAGCGCTCGCGCTCTGCCCGCGCGGCCGCCACAACTTTCCAACGAGCCGTCGTCGCGGTATCCGCGCGCGGCCGCTGTAGCAGACGGGTCGTCTCGAGGAGACGATACCGTCGCCCAAGGTACGCCTTTTCCCTCTTACCCACTGTCTGCAGCAGTGGAAGACGACGGAATGTCGTACACCCGTCGAGCGATGTACAGCTCGACGGAGGGCGGGGCTCGCGTGCACCCGCCTATCACCCATCCACGCGGGATGGAGGGCGTGCAGCCACAGATGCGCACGTCTCCCGGCGCCTATGGGCATATGTCGGACGACTCGCGTTTCGGGGTAGAACCCGTCCCTGCCGCTGACGACGCTCACGCAGGTGACCGTCAATCTCGTCGCCGAACGGCCCCGGTCGCGCACCCGCTCGACCACACGCCAGCAGAACGCGAGGTGCGCGTTGGTATTACGGCGCCAACGTCGCGCACTGCCTCGTTGACCGCCACAACGCGCGCGCCGTCCGAGCAAGAGGGCGACGCGCCCGTTTATCTTTTAGGTACGCCCCAAGGCCAGCTGCATGACGCAGTGGGACGCGACCTGAAGTCGTGTACCCGTCGTGCGCTGTATAGCGCGACGGAGGGCGGGGCACGCGTGCACCCGTCTTGTACCCACCCACGCGGGGTGGAGGGCGTGTCGTCACAGAGCTACACGCCTCCCAGCGTCGCCAGTTCGCCGACGCTGGGCCATTTCCATCGGTCGTTTGAGCCCGTCTCGTTGGCTGACGACAACGACTCTCGTGCAGGACCCTCACCGCACCGTAGATCGCGGTCCTCAGCCGCACGTTCTCCGCCGCTCGCGCTCACTGCGGCCCGCATTGGCCCGTCGTCGTGTGATGCGTCATCGACCGCCGCCGCACCGCGTGCCGTGCCTGCGCAAGAGGACGATCCGTTCGTCATCCCGGGCTCGCTGGCTCAGGACTCGCGAGTCGCGGTCATCGCGGAAAGCATTGGCGCGACGATGCGTACCGTGTACGACTTCAGCAAGAAATACATCTCGCATTTCTCATCCAACGTCGCGAACCTCGCGCAAGATTTGTCCCGCGTGCTGTCCGATGGGCAGCGCGGCGCGCGCAGCCCGACTGCGGCTTGTGCGGTGTCGCTACCGCCGTCACCTGAGATCGTGGGTCTCCACGTTACATCCATGTTCCCGTCTGTTGCGGCTGTTGCGCCGTACAACGACGGAAGGTCGAACCCGAGGGGTTGTGACAAGAGTCATGAGTTTGAGTCGTCGCCGCCGAGGGCAGCGACGAATAATAGTATTAAGTCGACATCCCAGCGCACGCCTGTGCTGGAGGGCGGAGCTGGCGTGCTCCAGCCCAAGTCCCATCCGCAAGCGATGGAAGGCACGTCCACGGAGGACGTGCTACCCGGATATGCAGAGACGTCTGCACTGGGTAAAGACTCGCGCATTGCGCTTGAGTCATGGACACCGTATGCAACGGCGAAGGCCCCAAGTGAAAAGCACATGCAAGATGCTGGGCCTAAGGAGAAGTACGCATTCTTGAATGCGGATTCTGAGCAACGGGCACGCAATGCGTCCCCGATCGCTGTGTACATGTTCTCTCGCGCTGCGGAGAATCCTGCTGCACGAGCGGTCATACAGAGCTTACAAGGTGGTTCTCAGCGTGCCGAAAGTACACCACAGCCGCCTAAGGTAACACAGCAATCCGCTGTGCGTGATGCAATCGGGCGGGCTGGCCGGGTGCGGAGTTCCGCTAAGAGCGATGGAGGTGATTCCCAACTGGTATATACCAGCAGAGAAAGTCGTTATGAACGTCGTGCACGGGCTTTGCGGAATGCGAAGCTCCCGATGCCGACGTACGACGGCTGCGCTGACCTCCAGAAATATGAGGAGTTTGTCTTCAAGTGGGATTCTTGGATCCGCAACAGGGGCCTAGGAGAGAGTGATTCTGCTGAGCTAATGTACAATGCGCTCACCGGAGAGGCTCTTGAATGGTATCTTTCATTTGTGGCCATGAGTGACTATCCTTGGACAACTCAGGAGATTTATCAGGAGCTGTATGAGTACTGCTTCCCTTCCGATTTCCGTGAGGAGCTGCGGCTCAAACTCATGAATTCCCGGCAGGACGGCCGTCCCGTCAAGCGATTTGCAAAGGATTTGCAGAATCTAGCTCAGAGATTTGCGGATATCGGCCAGTCCACCCTGAAGCGTGTGCTTTGGGATGGAGTGGACCCGTACATTCGGATCTTTTGGGTCGAGAAAGGCCGGAGTGCCGAGTATGATGACTACGATACTCTAGTCCTTTATGCCCATCGCGCAGAGCGACGGGAAGCAGAAATCCGGCGTTGTTTGGACTCGGAGGGCACCGAGGTGGAGACTGAGCTTTCGCCGCATCAGGACAACAATCCTGACAGAGGTGTCACAGTGCATGCAGTCCGCATGAGACAAGTCGCTCTTCAATCCGAGCAACAACCAGTCCCCATAGAATATGAGGAGCCGGAATACTCAGAAGGTGAGCAAGAGTATTATTCCGACGAGGAGCCTGGTCATGGCAACACTGAAGAGGAACTTGGGGAAGTTATAGAAGCCGAGGGTGCGTACCCTCAGCAGTTTGATGATGAGTATGAAGAGGGAGAAGAAGAGTATTACTATTCTCAAGACGAGTCTGAGAGTAGAGAGCATGAGTCTCAGTACTCACAGGGAGACTACTATGAAGATGAGTATGAGGAGTACGGAGAGGCTGAGGAGCAGCCCAATGAATATGAGGATGATGAAACATATTCCGAAGGAGATGAGGAGAGAGATGGAGAGGGAGACGACTACTATGAGGAGGAAGGTGAGGAGGAGGGAGAGTACTACAACGATGAAGCTGGAGACGAGGACGAGGAGGACGGACATAGCGGAGAACCGCTCCTCAACACCGGGAGAAACAAGTATGGAGAGGATGAGTACAGCTCTGAAGGATCTCTCTATGAGGACGAGGAGGAGTACTGATGGGTGTTTTATTAGTAGATGAGTTTTTATTTCGCAAGCATTGCTGTGCGAGGAGGGCGAATGTAGGGAGCCTACCCACATATCATTTTGTGGCGGCTTGCCAGCGCAGAGACACTGCCTATATGCACAGCCATTTCGAAACCTGTATATAAAGCATTGAGACGAGGGTTCGGAGTCTCAACCCTTCTTGAACACGGACCACTTCCGCCACTCACGACTCGAGTGATTTCGCTGAACCGCGTTCAATTCTATTCCGCAAGCTATCGTACATCTAACCCGTCTGCGACGGCTTACAGTCGGCGGCATCAGTAATCGCCTGTCACCGTTGTCAAACACCGTGCTCACCGTTGCCGACGGTGAGCACGAGTGTAGTCTCATGGATAATACGGAAAATAACGAAAGTAACACCGTTTGGATCGCACAGGCGAGCTGAATACAGCCGTACTGACAGTATAGCTCCCGATGCTGTAGGGAACGGCGGGTGAGCCCGATGTATCCGATGACCGCTTTGGGACTTTGACTCCGGCATTTCGTAGCACTACAGGTGTGACTTCTGTACTCATTCTATTGGTTCTAGTACTAGTCAGTATCTCATATGAGATGGTCTCAGGGTCAACAGGAGCTCATAGAGCGATTCGAAGTTCAGAGAGCGTGGGAATTCACCTGTAGAACCTTGGCCATTGGTCCAAGCCTTATTCCCACTATCTAGAAATGGAGTGCTAGGCCATAGAATACTGTACATATAGGGGTGCAGCGGAGAAATCTAGGTCCCGTGATGGGGTGCTCCGATATGTCGCTAATATCCACTTCAGGAGGTACAGACTGGGAACAGCTAAAGCAAGAACGGGGATCGTTCAGAGCGTATTTAAGACGATTTACCACCAGGTAGCGAAGCCTCCGGGTGCCTGGAAGGTCCGGTACAAACGACAGGTCAATATAATCAAACGGACCACAGAGCAATGCCAAGGCCAATTTAACCTCAGTGTATCATGTCAGAGTAATTGGTACCCCTTATAGATGTGTTCCTGAGCTCGGTGGTTTACAGGTATGTCGACTGTAGAAGTATGCTGCAGTACATGAACACTGTTGAACTTCAGACAAGTTCCATGTACATGACCCCACTTCGGAAGAGTACCCTCATTACTAGCTCTATACATGCATATCACGGTATTGAGACCCCTATAATTACTTCTAGTGCCCTTGGCATTGCTCTGTGGTCCGTTTAATTATATTGACCAGTCGCTTGTACCGGACCTTCCAGGCACCCGGAGGCTACCTGGTGGTAAATCGTCTTAAATACGCCCTAAACGATCCCCATTCTTGCTTTAGTGTTCCCTAGTCTATACCTCCCTAGGTGGAGATTAGCCACATATCGAAGCACAGCATCATGAGAACTGAAATCCCCCGCTGCAGCCCTATATGTATGAACTCCTACGACCTAGTACTCCATTTCTAAATAGCAGGAATAAGGTTTAGCGCAATGGTCGAGGTCCTAAGGCTGAATTCCCACGCTCTCTGAATTTCGGATCCTTCTGTGAGCTCTTGATATCACTGAGACTACCTCATAGTATGTAACTACTGGCATTTGATGCGTCAAAATGAGTACTGAGCACATACCTAGGGTGCTACGAAATTCCGGAGTCAAACTCCAAATGCGGTCATCGGACAGATCGGGCTCACCCGCCGCTCCATACGACACCGGGAGCTAAACCGTCGGCGTGGTTGCATTTAGCTCGTCTATGCGATCATAACGGTATAGTTTTCACTATTTTTCGTATTATACTTGAGGCCACACTCGTGCTCACCGTCGGCAACGGCGAGCACGGTGACAGGCAGCGGTGACAGGCAATTACTGATGCCGGTGACGGCGAGAACACCGGCAATCCGTACGACAGGTGGTGCCTTGATCCGGCAGTGGCTCCGACTTAGACAAGTTCACGCAAAAATCCAGCTGGAATTCAGCAGGATAGAGAATAACTTTGAGTCGCTATGCCCATTGGGAATGTCTAGCCTCGACAATCCCTATGGACAGTGCCGAATCGGGTAATAGACAGGTGAGGTGGACGCGACCTGGTCCAGATACCCCGCTCTCATCATCTGCTATCCGCCTCGCACAGCCTTAACGACATGGAAAATCGTTCTGGAAGTTATTCAACCATGATGCACACTCACGCAGTCGAAACAGTGGTTCAGTCACGATCAGGTTATCGTTACAACGCCGGGACTCAATGGACATAGACAGGGCGAAAGTGTTCAGAGCTTTTTCAGAAGACGCGACAGGCGGAGCGAGGAGCGCCGGAAAGGAGCTATACGGGATGGCAGAGACAGAGCGGATGCAACGTGCCGTGGAGGGTATAAAGCCTCACTACGCGCAGGTCGGAACGATAGTCGCGGACGGACGCTCTCCTCATCTGCTAAGTGCCCCGCACAGAGATCATTGCTACGAAAGACATCGAGTAGTCCAGGGAGTTACACTCTGGACGCAGCCACCATCGAAACAGCTGACAAGCCATGCCTCATGGCCCAGCGTCCGTAACTGAGAGGAGAATCAACGTCGTCGCGCACGCGGCAATGGGAGAAAGGATCGACATTTGCTAATAAGTTAGCGTTTGACGCTCGAGGAACAGAGATCATGATGATATAAGGAATTGTCTCGGCGTTCCTGAAATGGCTTGCACGCAGAACGCAGGACCGCGCGCTTGCTGCGCGTGCTGCGACAGAAGAGACGGTTCTGACGCAAGAGTCATCGCTCCTCATCGCGAGGCGGACGTGGTCGATGTGATAAAGCGCGTTGGCGTCGAGGCGAGATGAAACGACGAGTCGTGGACCGACATTGACAGGAACCCGGCGCGGGTCACGGTATTGGAGATTGCGAGTCAAAAAATCACACCAGGGCGAAAGTCTGCTCCTTATCGTTGTCGGCGACGTGCGTGGGACGATGAGCCTGGGTTATACTGGCGAAGTGGAAGGCAATCGGTCGCTACGTGACAAGTTCAGGTTAAGGAGGGGAAGTGGACTTCCGATCTCCGCTTCATCGCTTTCCTTCCTCCTCTTTCGCGTCTGTCATGGCGGCCATCCGCACCGCAACCGCCACGACGAGCAGCACGACGACGACGGGTTCGAGCTCGATACGCACGACGACGAGCAAGAAGAGCGGTGCCGAGTCTTATGCGTGTCCAGCGCCGGGTGGGACCTGGCAGAAGGAAATTTCGTGTGCGTCCAGCTCGTCCTTCTCGCCGTCCAACGCCCCTGTGCGCCGGCGCCGGTTCAAGAGCGCTTGATGTGCTTCAGAGCTGCGCATGCAAACGCTCTGCGTCGTTTCGCCCGCGCTCCGTGCACGCTACGCATCGCCGTCGCCAGTGTCCGACGTTCCAGCCCTAGTCACTTCACTGCCGTCTACATCGCCGCCTATTCCCTTCCACCTACTGACGCGCGCTCTGTAGAATTCCACGGCTATTTAAAGGCGAGGATGCGACGAGCGGCCTGTAGAACTACTACTACACCAAGACCGGGCGAGACGGTGTATCCGTGCCCAGACGGGTTAGTTCTCTCGCTGAGCATGTTCCAGGTGCGTCCGCGTCGCGTCCTCCTTCTCGTTTCTCGTCATTCCTATTCCTCGGTCGTCTATTTCTCTTCACATTACCACCACTTCTCGTCCTCGTGCACCAGCGCTTGTTCATTCCTCATTTCCTTTCTCTTTGCCGCCTCTCAATTCCCCTCGCTCGAACCCTAGACGCTAGGGCGGAGCATGTCGCTCATTTGTCGCGCGGAAGCCCCATGTGAGAAGCAGTCACCGTTTGCCACATCGCGAGCGCGACGCCATTCGCTTACTACCTGGCCGTCCATGTGTCCACGCGCCGTAGACCGCTCGCCTTCGGGCCCGCGTCCAGCTTCCCTGTCCTTGGACCGGATGCGATTACGCACGTACGGCGTGCAGATGCCAGATAGATGTTATCGCTGCTGAGCTGGTGCCTCATTGCGCTCATGCTCAACGCGTTTCTGGGGCAGAAAGCCTCTACTACCTTCTGTGCTTGTGTTGGCTCGTCATGCGGCTGCGCAGGGACTGAAGGCGGGCCTCAGACGCGGTGCCGCTGCGTGCTTGCCTGAGGCCCCCTTTTCGCTCTGTTTTGCTGCTGCGCCGTACTCACGGACTGAGCTCGTTAACGGAGCTCCGGCTCATTCTGGCACGCTAGTCGCGTGCAGTGACGTTCATGCGCCCAACCTGTCGTCGTTCTTCTCCTGCCAACTGCGCCGAGTCGCGTGCCGGCAGCGGCGTTGTGTATACCCGTTTCGTCATACTGTAGGGTAGGGCGCTGCCCGACTCGACGTGGAGCGCACTGTTTTCTTTCGTCTAGTGTATTCTTGTCGTCGGCTCTGCATTGCGCCACGGTTACTTTATATATCGTGCCTCCTTTTCTTGCTCGTCTCCTGTGTATACCCTATATCCCGTCAGCGCTGCAGCGTGGGTTGTCAGTGGAAGAAGCTACGTTATGTTTACTTCTTCGGTCCGAGTGAAGGGTACCGGCCAGCAGGCGTGACCTACAATGCCCGAAGTCTGAGTTGATGATGATGATGATGAGTCGTAGTCGTGGAGTGGTACTTGCACGGGTATAAGAAGGCAATCGCAGCGCTACAGTCGTGAGACGTAAGACATCGAACCGCCGCTCTCGTCATCTGCTACGTCGTCAGCCACACGCACAGCATTCGCTCGTTATAGTTGAATAACTTCTCAGTTCGTGTGGACGATGGCATCCCGAAGTCAGAATTCCAACTCTATGGCGAAATGTGATTCGACTGGCGTTCAAACGCTGACCGTTGTCGAACCGCGGGAGCTCGAAATTTATAGAGAAACTTGCAACTCGAGGATGCGACAGCGGACCGGACATAGTCAGGGACGACGCTCTCATTGCCATCTGCTACCGATCTCGTCCAGACTTCGGATCTAGAGCTTCATAGACGCTTCGAAACGGTCAAGTAGAGCAATTTGGGACCAAAAGTGCAAGAATGTCCGTACTGTACTACAGGTATTTATTACCGCTCCAGAATCTACGTTACGCCGTCAGGCGTGACATGTTACCGTATATAGTGCTCTGTATCTCAACTGTCACGTATAGCGAGATAGAGCTCAAGAACAATGAAATGTTTCATGACCTCAGTTCAAAGGAAGGGAGAATTTCCGATCTCTGCGCTTTCAGTTGATCGGTTTCTTACTTGTTCAGAGGGTGTAGTGACTGTATGAGTTACCGGAACAGTCTACGGTGTCTATGAGAGATCAAGCAGTCACAGTTGCCGCGGAGCGGCCCGGAAAATTTGAGTCCGGTGCACTTCTACTCATTCTCACCGCTGTGACAGACATTACCGCGAGGCGAGCGTTACGTGTTACATTGAGCACTTTATTACCTTACCGCCGCCACGCTGTGACGCGTCACGCGGTAATAAATACCTGTAGTACAGTATTTATGAACGGAGAAACGAGAACGCTCACTGCTTAGGACACGTTCACGTACGATGGCTGACGAATCAGAGTTACAGCACTAGAAGATGTGAGATGAATCGACGGAGCGCATGTATATGTCCCGACCCGGGGAGCAACGAAGCACACAATGCACAAGTGGAGGTGATATAGTCAGTGACGGACGTCGACGTTCTCCTCATTTCCTGATCGTCCCGTAGAGAGTACTATCTAGCAGCGGCATACGACCCACCTAGCCTCGCCTGTAGATGAGCGTTGAGCAAGCGGTCCATAAAGCAAGTCAGGATCGTATCTTCACAAGTTAGTCATACACAGTGCAACATTCATATAACTGGCGCTCATCGCCAGAGGTCGGAGGTCCAGCATCGCCGAAGTCTATCCTGATGCGGTGCAGCTCCAGGCGTTCGACCTTATATAGGTGTCGCTCATCCGCCGGAGTATGCCCAGCCAGTAGAAACGCCGCACAAAAGCTCCCCCACGACATGTCATACGTTTCTCTCGGCTGAGCGCGAAGAGAGATGCGTCGAGCTTGCAAGAACAAAGTCCGGATGTTGCGGTCCTCAAGTATGACACAACTAGGCATAGATGTCGCCCGAGACGCAGGCGGGTAGGTCAAATCGAACTCCTCCAGCTTTGGGAACAGTGTCGACATAATATTGGGAGTTGACGCGGAGGGGACGGTTATCGGGTTGCGCGGTCGAATCGCGATGACGTGCAAGCGGCCCGCGATGGTGAATGAACTCTGCATGAGCACTTCGACTCGCGATACGGTCAGCTTTCGCACGTTGCGGAAAACGCCCCGATCGGCCAGAATCGTAAGCTCCTGACGCCAGGACGCAGGTTCCATGGATTCGACAACACGTTGCCGGTTACCAGGTAAACCTAATTCGAGCCTGATCATGCTGTTTTCCGGCATCGGACCATACATAAGCGAAGGTCGGATCGAAAGCTCCGCGTCACCGTCATCCAGTGCTTGAAAGAACACAGGCAGGGCGCCGGCGCTTGCCTGCCCAATCGAGACCCTGCGAAGGTATGCGTGAGAAAGGCATACGAGGTTGGTGACACTCGTGCGGTCGTAGAAGTAGTGGATCCGAATGGACAGACGAGCTGCTATCTCGGGCGGGAAAGCGACTTTCGGTGACGGAGGGAAGTCGCCAACAAAGACATCCCGGATCCTCGGGAACACGGTCATCAAGGCTAGTATTCGCACTTCATGCATCCGGGTAGTCACTGATAGGTGCGTGACGTTGTGCAGAGCGGAGTCCTGGGCAGGTGTGGCGCACGGATTGTAGTTTCGAAGAATCAGTTCTCGAAGCTTGGGCGCGCCTTCCCTGGTGAAGAGTGAGCCGCGGTGCGGAATGGAGATTCCCACCAGACTCTTCACAGTCAGTACCGCACGGTGCAGGATGGGTGCCGGGGACTGGAATACGAGATCGACTTTTGCCGCCTCGAGCGAGAGCACGGGAATATCGATGAGCTCAATCACGGACATTCGATTCATATGTCGTGTAAGAACATCGACAATGGCGGAAAGGATGTCAGAGTTATTCGTCCTAGAGTGAAGGATGACGATGTTGCTCAGTGACAACTGCAGCACCTGCACTGGAGCAGACCCTGAACGACGCAGGAGACGCTCGAGCAGGGCAGATGTAACGTCCGCTCGTTCCTCGAAGTCCAAAACTTTCCACGCGGCAACGTTAGAGGACAGAATGTCCACCCAGCGCCGACAAACGAGAGGTAGTGAGGTCCGCGAGTGTACAGGCATGTGCGCGGCGATCTCGACGAGCAATTCGGGTGCCAGTCGAGCAAAGACAGAGTTAGATTCTCCTTTGGAAGTACCATTAGCTGCGCTGGCATGCGTACGAAGCACGGTTTCGGCTCGCTGTGCCAGATCCCCGGCTCTGAAAGGTGGTAAGAGGTTGTCAACCGGTCTACGGGGCGTGCTTACTCGCCAACCGATGACATTGTAGGTGTTTCGTAGTTGCACCGGGATAGCGCTCGCGGGATGGACGGCGATGTGGTCGATGGTGGCGGTACGGAGACAAGACGTGGGCTCGTGTCCAAGCTCCGCTCATGCGCGGTTCCATTTGTCTCACAGGCGCTTACCTCCTTGTGTGTGCTAACAACGAGCCCGTTCAACTTCCTGAAAGAGATCCCCACGGCGAAGTCGGCGCAAACATTCACATGCAACACGCCCTCCGAAGCGACCGCACAAGGCGCAAGGTTATAAAAACAGAACAACAACGATGCGCTTGCGAGAAAACACGACGACGCACAATCGTCCACCGAATAGATAGTATACAAAAGCGACCGTGCCCATGCGTCAACAGAGAGCGAGGATATAACAAAACGGAAACTAGAGAACCGGCGGGAGACATCCGACACACACGATGCACACAGAGAGGATATAACGGGGGGCAAATAGAGCGCGGGGAATGCAGAAGGATGTGAGCGACAGACAGGGGACAAACAGAGAGCGTGTGGACAAGGGAATGGAAAAGGGGGACTAGGAGAGTGTTCCGCGCCGATGTGTATTTGTAGACTGTAGCGATGCGATGCGATAGTAAAACCAGGAGAACGTGCAAGTCCAGAGGGAACGAGCGGAAAGGGGGGAACATCTACGCGGTGTGCTGCCTCGAGCGCACAGCAGCGCCGCGTCCATGCTGCGGACGGAAGTCGGGGTCGATCTCGTCGCAGTGGAGGTTAAGCAGCAAGTTCAACACGAACCGCTGCTCATGCTGCGCGTTCGCAAACACCACCGCGGCGCTCTCGCTCGCGCACCGGACAAGGTTGGGCGCCATAACGAGCGCGAGGTTCGGCGCGGTCATCTTCGTCCGACTCGTCACGCGGTCCTCGAGGAACAGCTGCAAGAAGCTGACCACGAAGGCCACCACGCGGCGATTATGCGTCGGCAGACGCGCGACGAGCTGTACAGCGCCGAGCGCATCGTCACGTGCACCCACAGCGACGCATTCGTTGTACAACTCGTCCGGAACGAGCGGTTCCTGCAGCTCGCGCAGCCAAAGCTTGAGCAGCGACGCGGGTACATGTGGGTCGTCGATCCCATCGAGTGTGTAGAACCCGCGGTCGATGCGCAGCTTCAGCTCTGCCACAGCGTCGCCGTCGCCCGGTACGCGGAAGATCCCCTCCGCGCGCGTGCCGCCGAGCGCGAGGATGCCGTCGGCGAGGAAGGGAAGAACGATAGGCACGCGCTCGGTCGGGTACGAGCGTGTCTGCAGACGCATGATCGCGTCCAGCGGCTCGCCAAAGGTCGAAGGGTTGAACGCAGCGTCCTGCACACGAATGTGAGTACACGAACACCAGAAAGGGCCGCGAGGGACGTACGCTTGCGCTCTCGATCTCCCCAACACTGGGCGCCTTGCCCTTCGGCCCTTTACGCGCAATGATAGGCAGCCGGCGCAGGCAGTACTTGGCCATGACGTCGATCCGCCCCTCGGCGAGCGCGAGGTGCCGCTCGATGAAGCCTTGAAGGTACGTCTCGAAGTTCTTGGACGGTGGGAACGTGACAAGCATAACGCAAAGCATCTGCCACCCCTTGAACACTCCCTGCCTGCGCCAACCAGCAGTATCAGCAACTGCACCACAAGTACAAGAACGACGCACGGGTTCGGATTCGCACTGAGCTGCTTGAGAAGCTGGCAGTATATCTCGTCGCGCAGCTCGCCGTGCGCGATGCCCTCGCCGAGCACCCACCGCTCCTCCTCCCGCGCCGCCGCGACACTCACTGCCGGCGTCGCGTCGCCCATGACCTTCTGGATCGCGCGGAAGATGCGCACCGCGTCTTTGTGTTGCGCGCGGTTGATGTTGAGCAGCGGCGTGGTTAACGGCGCCTGCCAAGAGGGCGTCAGCGCACTGCACGCGGGCAAGGAACGAAGACGGTGACGGCGATGAGGACAAGCGGCGTCGAAGAATACGACACGGCGGCGCGCCAGACGAGGAGAGAACAGGGTAACGCCCAACGCACCTTTTGCCAAACCATCATCTTCTCAATCGGCACCCGCCTCTTAAAAATAAGCCCCGTCGAATGTTTCGCGAAATACTGCCTCGCGAAATCCGAGCCCGCAAACTGCTGGATCTCCTCCGCTAGCTCTCTCGGGAACCTACACAGTGGCGGCGTCAGCACCAAACCACACACACGAAGTAGCGTCAAAATGAAGAGGGCGGAGAACACAGAGGAGGGCGGAGAACACAGAGGAGAAACGCGAAAATGGAGGAACGCAAACGAAGCGAGACACGCACCCAATCCGCTCCGCCTCCTCCCTCTCCTTCTCCTTCCTATCCCTCAACGGCACCACAACCGCCTCCGTCCCCCTCCCCACAGCCATCCGCCTCGTCGCCTCCAGATCCAAAACCGGCGCCCCAATCACAACGCCCCTCAACCCACTCCCCGAACTCCCCGCCCTCGCCCTTTTCTTCCCACCTCCAAATCCAAGACTCGCAGCACTAGCGCTCGCTTTCGGCAGGGAATACAAGCCCCTGGCAGCAGAAGGAGGAGGCGGCGATTGGCTGATGGAGCCCGAACGGCCGTGGCGTTGAGGTTGGGAAGCGACGAAGAGTTCCGCTGCGGCTTGCAGACTCTGCCCTCCCGGCCCGGACTCGTTACGCAGCTGCGTGCTCGATTTACTCCTCATCCTCGAGCCTCCACCCGTACTCGGAAGCGGCGCAGAGCCGCTCCTGGGTAACGCAGGACGCGTGAAACTCGACGGCGGTGTGTGCGCTGTATCGACGCGTAACGGTGTCGGATGCCCGCTCACAGGCGGTCTTTGTTGTTGTTGGTACTGGCGCGATGGGGTCTGGGCACGCATATTCGGCGTTGGCGGTGAAACGTTCACGTCCGGCGTCCCAAGCGCGAAAGCGACGCGCGACGGACTCGCAGGTTTCGACGAATCTTCCCTCCGATGGTGATGCGACTTGGGGCTCGCGCTTTTCCTGCCCGACCCAGAGACGGGCGACCGATACTGGCTCGTCACAGGCGACGCGGGCGCTTGGTCCACGACGGGTGTCGCAGGCGGCGTCAGCTGCTCGGGTATCGTGCCCTCTTTCGGCGCGCCGGATTCGATGAACGATGAGCGTGGGGAAAGGTACGCCGCGCTGAGTCGTTTGCCGAGTGTCGTGGACTGTACGGGCAGGGGTGGCAAAGGACGGTCAGCACGTGTACGAGTACGAGGACGCGAGTGGAGGTAGAGCGACATCGATGTATGGAACGAGTGTAAGGTGTAGGACGACGAAGGAGTGAACGAGTGGACGGGACACACGAGGGGAGAAATGGACGATGCGAATAAGAGCGCGACGGCGGTATATGAAGCTCAACGCCACCGTCGGTGGCGCAATGCAAAGCCGGCTAATGCACGCTCGACGTCGAGGCGGGCAGCGCCCTATTACGCACTATGACGAAACGGGGATGCATAATGAGGGATATGCCCGCACGAACGAATGGGGGCGGCATGCGGCACACGACTCGGCGCAGTCATCGGGAGAGGAGGGCGGCGTCCTAGCGCGAAACGAAGGACTGACAGGCGGCCAGACCTCGAGCCAACGATGATCGTGAAGATGCGGTGCGCAAGGAATGATGCTACGGACAATAGCTGGGTACGTATTCACAGCGGCGGATTGTAGAGGACGTAATGCGAGGCACATCGGCGCGAGCGTCGCGCAACGGGACGAGACGGCGCGCGCTACTTCGAAACGGGCGGGCGGCCAGACTGCCCATCACACGACGGGACGCGACTTAAAAGACGGGCAGGAGAGATGGACGGGACGATGCAGCGAGAGAAATGCAATAGACGAGGAGGCAACGAGCGTAGAGGGGGAATACGAGCACTGACGCCAACGCGAGGTGCGTGGGACACTCGACCGCGACCGAGCTCGATTGACGAGCGGGGCGCAGCAGCTGAACATGGCGAAACGAGGACTGCGGGCACCTCCTGGAGCGGCAACGCGGCTGAGGCAGAACCACGGTTGGGCTTCTGCTCCCGCTAAGCTCAACACGAGCGCAGCAGGTTTCCACAATCGAAACGGGCGTGCGACCAGACCGACGAGGCGCTCTGGTTGTACGGCCCATCACTCGAGCGGACGAGACGGGAAAGGAAATGGATGGGGAGGATGTAGCGAGTGAAATGAAAAAACGTAGAGGGAGAGTGGGTATCGCAAGCGCTGACACCCACGCGAAATGCGCAGAACACTCGACCGCTACCGAGCCCGATTCACGAGCGTAGCGCAGCAGTTGAACATGCACGAAACGGGGACTGCGGGCACGTCTGCAGCGGCACCGCGTCTGAGGCCCAACACATTTAGGCTTCTGTTCCCGCCGTGCTCAACACGAGCACTGCGCAACTGCCAGAATGGGCACGGGCACAATGACGTGCATACGCAATCGCAACCCGATCTAGGGGCGCGGGGAAGTGGACGCGGTACCGAAGACGAGTGGTGGACGGCGCGCAGGCACATGGAGGAAGTGAAGGGTGCGCGGGACGTGATGAGGGCGTAGCAACGGCGAGTGCTTCTCGCACGTGGCGGCCGCGCGACGTCTGAGCTACGAGCTCCGTTCTAACGCCTAGCGCTCGAACCGTGGAAAGAAACGTCGACGCAACTGGGAAGGTAGGACGAGGGTTGGAACGTCGACGGCCGCGGGCAGGAAGGGACTGGACATGTGGAGGGCAGCATTGATGACGAACACGGAACGGAAAAGAGGAGGAAGTGGAAGCAGGACGCAACGGGTACGCACCTGGATCATGCTGAGCGGAATGACGAACCCTTCCGGGCGCGTCCACACCGTCTCGCTCGTCTTCGTGTGATAATAGTACGACAGACCGCTCGCCGCGTCCTCGATCTCCCACCATTCGCCTTCAGACGACCGCGGAAGCCTGCAGAGCGCGTGTCAGCCATCAGGACGAGGTGCGCGGCGAGGTAGATGTTTAAATAGGCGCGATGAAGTGAATGGGAGATGAAACGATGGACGTCGGCGGCGGCGAGTGGTAGCGTGCACGGAGCGTCGGCGAAAGAATACAGCGCGCGCGCCGGTCGGCTTGGACAGCGACGGGGCACAACGAGCGGCGCGGGCGCACAAGGGCGCTGGACGGCGAGAAGGAGGAGCAGTACGCACACGAAATTCCCCTCTGGCGGGTCCCAGGACACCGCGCCCGTCGCTGGACACGCATAAAACTCGGCCCCGCTCTACGCAACGACAGATTCGTCAGCCCAACGAGCGCCCAGAAATTCAAGTGCGCGCGCGGACCTGCGGATCGGCGAGTGTAACCCAGAAATTCGCTCCCCAAGCCTCTTTCTTGTCCCCGCCGCTGCCAGAGCTCGTCTTGCTCGTCGTCGTACGTATCGAGCTCGAACCCGTCTTCGTCGAGCTGCTCGTCGTGGCCGTTGCGGTGCGGGTGGCCGCCATGACGAGGCGGAGCGGAAAGAGGAGAAAGGAAAGCGGCGAAGCGGAGATCGGAAGTCTCTTTCCCCTAACTTGGACTCGTCCCGTAACGACCGATTACCTTCCATTTCGGCAGTCTAACCCGTAGAAGGCTCACTGCTGTGTTCTCCCGCGCACCTCGCCGACCACGACGATGAAGAAAAATTTGCGCCCGTGTAGATCGTTTATTCGCGATTTGCAATACCGTGACACGCGCCGGGTTCCTGTCGGTCCCCGGCTCGTCGTTTCATCTCGCCTCGGCACCGGCGCGCTATATCACGCCCACCACATCTGCCTGGCGACGAGCACCAACGTCTCTTGCGTCGGACCCGTCTCTTCTGTCGCAGTATGCAGCGCGCGGTCCCGAGCTCTACGTGCAAGCCCTTTCAGGCACGCCCACACAATTCCTCATAACATCTTGATTCTCGGCAAATGCAATCAACAAATGTCGATCCATTCGCCCACCGCCACGTGCGCGACGACATTAACTGGATCTCCTCTCAGTTTCGCTCCCTGGCAGTGATGTATTCATTCTTTGCTGTAACTGCTTGCATGGCGTGAGCGTCGATGGGTTGCGTGGACTTCACACTGTCTTCTTCGGGTGGATATCTGTACTGGACACTTAGCAGATGATGAGTGCGGACGTCTATGATTACATCCCTCCCACCTGCGCGCAGTGCGACTTTATACCCTCCACGGCACGTCACATCCGACTCGAATCCATCCCTGCCATCCCGTATAGCCTCTTTACGGCGCTCCTCGCTCCGTCTGTTACGTATTATGAACAGGCTCTGAGCTCTCTCACCGCGTCCATGTCCGTTTCGTGATTCATCCGCGCTGACGTCGGTTCCCGGCGTTGTAACGATACATTGGCTGCAGTGCCACACTGTTTCGACTGCACGACTGCGGATCAACGTTAAGCAACTTCTGGAGCAATATTCCGGCTGCCCGATTTCTGTGCGAGGCTCGTAGCAGATGATGAGAGAGGGGGATCTATCTGACCCAGGTTGCGTCCGCCTCTGTATTTATACACCTCAAGTCCCGGCCGCCCTCGTATCTGCCAAGTAAGTCCCCTCGCTGAGGCTTATACTACTCGATCCAGATAGACAGTGCCAAACTCGAGGATTCAACATCGTCCTCAGGCTCGCACTAACCAGATTACAGTAAATGACTCAAATCCCGCACATGATCACCTTGTGTCCATGAGTTTCGGTTGAAATCCATGTATTTAACTTCACGCCAGCGGTCTGTGCAGCATGCTTTAGCAGATGATGAGAGCGTGAGTCTCTGGCTTTGTCGCTTCCACCTCCGCATTGCGTGGTTTTATACGCTCCTCCGCACCCTGACCACCGCATCCACATTTCCGCTAATTTCACGTCTTCACAGTCCTCGCCCTCTCGAACGGGTTCAGGGCTGTCTTGTCGGCTACACACGTCACAGTGTATTTCATGATTCAAGACATTGACACTGTGACTATTCCTTCGAGTTCCCTGGGTCTGTGGTGTACAACTTGTGCGTCCTGTTCAGCTTGACCGTTTTGGTTCGATTGGGTGATAAGAAGGCGCTGTATAGCTCCAGGTCCGAGATTCTAGTTCGAAGAAAGGTGAGCAGATGATGAGCGCGTCGTCTTAGCCATTGTAGCACGTTCACCTGAACATTGTGTTGTATTTAACCCGTTCGACAACTCCAAACCGGACCGACTTGCCTCTTCTCCGTACTTGATCTTACATCTGCACTTTACATGCATAGCAATCGATTACCCTCCGAGATGCCAGGGTAGCCCGTTCTGCTTCACTGGTGCCTCTCTCAGAGTCAATGAGGCGAATTTCTGCTCCTGTGTAATCGTTTGTCCTCGACTCGCCTTTGGCACGGCGCGGTTTCAAGTTTTCACGTCCACCACTTGTCCACCACATCTTGCAACGAGCAGCAACGTCTCGTGCGTCATCACAGTCTCCTCTTCCGCTATACGCTCCAACCTCTCCGTGCAGGCACGTCCGGCCCGTCGTCGCCGCGATTCAAACACAATCTAGGTCTCCGGACGCGTTGCTTGCACTCGATGCCCATCGATAAGCGATTTACGTGGTTCGTATATGGCTGCCGTAAACCAGTCTGTGAGGGATGATTAGCAGATGATGTGAGGGCATTGTCTCTGATTATGTCACTTCCCTCTGTGCCTCGTGCGCTTACGCTTTCCGAGTCGGTCAATCTCTTCCACTCCCCTGTTCTGGCGCTCTAGCTCTGTGTCCCGTTCTTGAGCAGTAAGCTCTCTCGTCGGCTGCTGCTCTCTTTGGCGGTCATCGAGAAGGCCGTTCAAGCGCTTCCCTCTGGGTCTGATTTCAGATTCTTCCTGCCTGTTTCGACTCAACGGGCGTGGACCATAAGTCATTTGGGTCTGCGAGACTGTGATTTTTCAGGTTGGAGGTCTAGGTTAGACGGGTAGCAGATGATGAGAGCGTCAACTCTGACTCTCAACTTTCGTCCTCATGAACATTTATAACTTTGTAACACGGGCCGCTTTCGCCTCTTCAGGTTCCGGACTCCTCTATGCATCCCCGCATCTTGCAGCCCGGCACCGATTCAGCCGCCTTGAAGGGAAGAGGAGGGAAGCGGGGAAGCAAAGATCCGAGTGGGAAGGTCAGCTGGACTACCGAACGCCTTGCACAACGCAGCTGAAGATCTGCTACTTCGAGTCGTCACGTATACGCCAGTTATATCGGTCCAGACTCTTTGCCGCGACGATGAGAAATATTTTCACACTTGGCCTGTAGACCGGCCTCCGACGTAGAGAATAGGACCATGTCATCCGCGTGTTCAGGGTGGGACACCGCACAGCCATCCAGCCGCACGTCATCGACGTGCTCCATCGTAGCGAAGTCCGCGACATAGAGGAGGAAGGCGAGGGGGGAGGCCGGGTCACCCATAAGGATACCTAAGTCAGATTGCATCTCCTCGGAAACAAGACCGCCCAGCGTCAGCCTATAACGCATATCCGCGTATAGAGGGCGGAGCCACGAGATGACAGGGCCGTGAACACCAAGCGAGGCCATTTTCGCCCAGAGGATGTCACGGTCGACGGAAGGGAAGGCATTGCGCAGGTCGATGAATGCAGCGTAGAGCGGTTTTCGGTGCCTGTGGGCAGACTCAGTCGTGACGCGAAGTATGAAGGCATTATTCTCCGTCCGAAATCCCGGTCTGAAGGGGACCGGGGCAGGATGCCGTGGGTGTCGCAGAAAGCACGTATGCGTGCGTCAATAATTGTGGTGAGCAGTTTCAGGACGCAGCATTCCAGAGCGATCATGCGGACGTTATCCGGGTTGTCATACGGTCCCTTGGCTTTGGGCACTGCAACGAGCAGTGTCATATTCCAGATGTTCGGTGTTGCGCCCTCCCGAATGCACGTTGAGAAGAAAGCCGTGAGTGCCTCATTTGGGATAGCGAGAACGTCTCGGTAAGAGGCGTCATCTGCGCCCTTCGCAGTCTGTAGACGCGCGGAGACGAGAACCTTTGCATGGGAAACCTCCTGGCTTGTAATTTCTCTCGAGAAGACGCCGTCGTGAGATGTGTCTCTTACTGGTAGGAGGTCCAAAATAGCCTTCATAGCGTCACGGTGTGTGGAGTCAAACTCCTCTGGTAGTGTCTCCGGATAGTGTAAGCGCGTTTCGAAGGCATTTGCCAGGCGGTCAGGTTCTACTTCGATCTTTTTAGCTTTCGCGGCGCACCTGAGTGTTGGTTGTGGGTGGGTATTACGGTCAGAACCAAGAAGCGTTCGGTCCGAAATTGGCTGCAACTCCGATTCTTCCCTCTGCTCCTCCCAGTTCCGGCTGTGCTCGCCGCAATGCGTTTGCTCTAATCTCACGGCCCATCGTTCATGGCGTGACGCGCGCTGCTTGTGACTTTGACAACCCACGCCGAGTGTCAGCGATCCGCGCTCGTGACGCGTCATCCGCCCTTGCCTTTCCCTCCCCAATTTTCGCGCGTGTACGATGGCACCGTCCCTTGAGGAGCTTGGCGCGTTTATGCGCCGCTGGATTGCGCCCAGCCCGGACGACAAGACGCCCATTACGCTGGGGAACGTCTGGGTGCTCGTCATCCCGCTCGCCGCGACGCTCGTCATGGCGTACCTCGCGCGACGACCGAATACGTGGGCAATTCGCATCGGTGTCGCACCTGCGGTAATTATGACGGTCGGACGAGTGCTGTTTGGTTACTACATCGACTCTCCGCTGGCTGCTACGTTCAACTATGCGCTCGGTACGTCAGAGTTCGCGCCTTTCGCTCGTGCGCGTGCTGCTGAACCTCCTTACAGGACTCTGTGGTGTCTTTTGCGTCGGTTTGACTCTTGAACTTGCGCGTGCGCCCGCTGGACGACGCAAACTGGGCGAGAAGGTCGCCAACCAGGGAAGCCAGTCGACTATCGAGCGCGACGCTGACCTACGGCGCGATCATGCTCGGCGACCATTCCATGCCGGGCTGTTCGACGCCATTGAACTACTATGTACCATGCGCGGCATTGAATGGGACTTCGGGTCAGGTAAGACGCGTCGCATGCTGCTTCCTGCGTCCACTACACGTTTGTTCTGACACACTCGCGTTCGCGCAGGCGTGCACGTTCCCCCGTCACACAAACCCGCCGCGCGCGGCCCGTGCATACGCGCAACGCTCCAGTCCATTGTCCTCTCATACTTCGCGCTCGACCTGGTCGACTCGTTCGTCAAACTGTGGCCCGACAGGCACACCATTTTCATATCAACTCTGCCACGGCTCCAACGATACGCGCTCAGCTCGGCGCTCCAGCTCGCCACGGGTCTGTTACTCGTCGCCGGCTCGACAACCATATACAACTGTCTTGCGTTGGGCGACGTCGTACTGCTCGGGCATGAGCCGTCCAGGTGCGCACGTTCTCGAATCTCGTGTGCTCAGGTTCGGACATTCTGTGCTTTGTAGTTGGCCGCCAGCGTGGGACGCGCCATGGCGCGCGACGTCTCTGAATGATCTCTGGGCGCGGGGGTGGCACCAGTTCCTGCGCCGGACGTTTCTCTTCTTCGGCGGGTACCCGCTGGGGTATCTATTCGGCCGCGTCGGGTTTGGTGCGTCTCGTTTCCCTCACTCCTCATGGCGCTCATGATCGCGCGCAGTACTCGGTACCTTCGCCGCGTCAGGCGTCTTCCACACCCTCGGCGCGTACTTCATTGGCGCGGGCCTCGACATGCGGCCGTTCGTGTTCTTCGCCGGGCAGGGCGTGCTTGTGCTCTGCGAACACGCGTTTCGTATCGTACGTCCATCCAATCTATCAAGCAAAGGTCTAATGAGGATGCTGATGCGCGGATTTGGCTCAGGTGACAGGGCGACGCGTTGGAGGCTGGGCGGGCCGAATATGGGCGTACGTTGTGATCTTCACGCTGGGACAGCCGTTCAGTGCGTGCCTTTCGCTCGTGCTCTGCATCTCGCACTGCTAACGGCTGCGATGAACCGTGCGCAGTTGACTCACTGTTCAACATTGGTTTGGACCGGAGTCTCGTCATTCACCCCTCGTTGAGTCCCGCAAGGCGGATACTGTTCCCGCTCATCGTGCGCGGATTGGATGTATACTACGCGCGGAAGATATGATGGGTGTCTTTTTCCCGCTCGCAATGCTCGTCGTACTCTGCACATGTCCAAATGTTCAAGCGTGCACATTACGGACGATAATCTTCCGCGGCTTGTCCACATGGTCTGTCGGTCCGGGAAAGACGAGTGACCGCGACATAAATTTTGTGAAGCGATACGTTGGACGTTGACATGAAATTACTCTAGCGCTCTCATCCTCTGCCCTCAAATGCGTTGCAGAACCTGTCTTTCCCAGATCCATAAGGACTAACGCGTGCGCTGCGTGGTCATCTGCCAGCGTAACCCAAGGAACACGATAGGAAGTACTGTAGTTCAAATAATTATTACCGCGTAACGCGTCACGCGCCACCCGCGGTAAGGTAATAAACTAGCCAATGTAACGCGTAACGGAGGTGCGGCGGTAATGCCTGTCACGGCGAGCGAGATGTACTGAAACGGTGCCGGAACCATTTTTTCGGGCCGCGGCGCACACTGTTAGCTGCAGGGAGCGTAGGATACTGTACTACTTGCTACGGGAGCGTCTTTTATCTCTCCATTTTCCGAATTGCCCGCTCTGAACCTCATGAAGCCGCAGCCGGCTGAAGTCCCATATCAACCGCAATACGGCTCAGACATACCGCACACTCGCAAGACCTATAATTTGACTCCTAATGTGTTGCATGGCATGTGCCATAGTGCTTGTGCATCTATGCCAGGAGCAGAAATGTCACTCCGGTGCATGTCCGACCTTGCACCGAAATGATGAAGAAGAGAGAATGGCATCACATTACAAAGCGGAATGACATTAGGAAGAAAAATAAATAGTCAAGATTTGGTATGAAGGTATTATAGAATGTGTTAGACCTTACGAGCTCGTTTGCGGACAGCCAGATCGCGCTCTTCGCCGGACTCGGTGTGCGCGGTCTCTTCATCGTTATCCGACGTTTCCGCATAGCTCTGCACTTCCTTGCCCTTGCGCGACGGTTGTGTTCGCCGTGCAACAGGCGCAGCTGCCGGCGCAGATATCTGTGTCCCATCCTTGCGGGGCCGTCCACGCTTCTTCGGGGCTGGCGGTTCACCGTCTACACCACCCGAAGTCACCGCTGCTTTGCACGTCGCCCGTTTTCCTACCAGTATTCCGGATTCAGGTGGCGCCACCTGACAAAAAGCTTCCTGTGCTCGATAGGGGTCCCAAAAATTTCTGAGACCTATACAGAAAAATTCGCCGTATCCCAATACATACCCTCACAAATTTTCAAGATCTTCCCACGCTTCCCTCATCCGGCACATGGATGACAACTTCTTCATAGTGTGCTGATTTCGCACCGGGCGCATTTTCGCTCGTGCGGTTTTCGCACCGGGTGCAAAAAAAAAGAAAAATCCCCTCCAAAATTTCCTCACCCCGGTCATTTTTCGCACCGGGTGCATTTTTCGCTCGTGCAATGTTCGCACCGGGTGCATTTTTCGCTCGTGCCATTCTCGCTCGTGC
>KV426371.1:0-41676 GCA_001632375.1 Exidia glandulosa HHB12029
GTTCGGCAGCAACCGGTGGTTGAGATCCCTCTTGTCCTCGCCCTTCGACGCGCAACACCCACAATGGACCCGCCTACTACCCCTCCTTTGCTGCCCATGGCAATCTACACCGCATACTCCACACATCATCTGCCAGAAAGGGCGTTCTCCAACGCGTGAGTAATGGAACTTGGCCTACCGCAATGGCTGATTTTCCGCAGCGACTCCGCGTTCCAAGTCGGTGCCGTCGTGATCAACGAGGATGGGCATGCTCTTGCATTTCGAGACCCAGAGACCGGCGCGCTGCAGCTGCCGATATCGGATGTCTCATCACATTTCGGAGACCTTGTGCGAGCTCCTTTGAAGTTTGTTGAGGAACAGGTTCGTAGAACTATCATATGAGCACCAGAACAATTCATTGCATTCTTATAGACGGGCTTGAATATTGAGCGACTGCCGTTGCGGCAAGCCAAAAAACGATATCGCAATCCCGACGCGTTCCGATGGGAGTGTGTGGAGGAGGATCTCATCTTTAAAGACGACACCACCAGCACGACCAACCCTTTCTCTGTCGGACTAGACCTTGCGTGGTACAATGAGGGCACGTCTCACTCTCTTCGTCAAGCCGTTATATCGTGGTACGGCGGTGTGGTGCAAGGTCAACAAGACCTGCGTACAAACCAGTGCTTCATGCCCGTTCGCGACCTCTTGCTGAGAATGCGGAATCAGCGGCTAGATCCAACTGTTCATATAGATGCTCTGAGTTTTTTCGAGCAGTTGTGGCATGCCACGGAGGGGAAATAGGTACTCGTCCGAGCTATCGTGCATCATGAATCACATTTCCGTTGTGCGATCCTCTCCGTACGTCACTGCGTGACGCGGCCCGTTCCGAGCTCAACACTTGGACCTGACTTTGACTAGTCTAGATCAATACTCGCGGCCCTTACCGGGTGCCGGCCTTCCGTCTTAAATCCGTGAACCTTAACTTGCAAACACGATTCTGGGGTCTTCGAGGCGTTCTCCCTTCTATGTAAGGGCTCAAACACGAGTCCTTCACCTATTTACGCGTTCAGAGACGCGTCGGGGAGTGATGAGCGAGTTTCAACGGTGAGCTTGGGATTTGGCTCCGGCGCTCACCGTGGAAAAGGCGGGTCGTAGCTCGGTCAAATCTACAGCGACAATTTTTATTGTTGCGCATAAAGAATTTGGGGCCACATACGGCTTATTTTACGCCGTTCAAATAACTACAGGAATATACGGCTATATTTCAAGCAAGCCGTGTGCGAACAAGGTTCAAACGCCGCTTGCCGAAGGGCGGATCCCATCAGCCGGGGCGCGAGTTGAAGCAGACTTTACTACAAAAATATCGACTGTCATATTTTTCGTTAAGTCTGCCTTGGGAGACAAGACTTTGACCATGGATCTCGGGGATGAAGACTACAAGGTAGAGCCGACGCAGAACTCCTCCCAACTAACACAATACGCATTTTGGGCATCTGCGTACGTGCATTTGTCTTTAGGCATGCTCGCGTACCTGACGCACCTCCAGAGACTTCAGAATCCAAACCGGCGTTATACTCCTCGACCAAAGACAAGAACGCGTTTTCTTCGTCAAGAACAACCGCTTGGGGGTCAGAACTTTCCCTCGAGGCGAGTCCGGGAATATCGACGCCTTGCTAGGTTCTCCCGTCCTTTGCGTAGAAGCCATGGTGCGTCCGCCATGCGCCGTGCTCTGTGTACTCAGCCCCGTGGATACGCAGTGCGGTTACAAATGTGATCAACTCGCGCTCCCTGTCCTCGCCAAAGAGTACCGCGAGCCTGACCACAAGGCCGTCGCGCGTATCAAGGACGAGCTCAGCGACGACCCTTTTTACGTCACATTCGATACGCTCTGGGACCACACCACGGGTGAAAAATGGGCGCAGGGTTATCAGCTCATCACGTACTGGTATGCCGCGGTCGTCGACAATGGGACCACCCGTTGAGCGCGTTGTCTCGCCGCGACTCGACCGCGGAATGGGTGCTGTTAAAGGACGCGCCAGCAATGCTTGAGGGGAAGGATGAGATGGGGTCGAGGAGCTTCACCGTTTTCAGGCAGCTGTGGGATTATCTCGAGAGATCTGGAGAGGGGCGAAGTCGAATTCTCGTGTAATCCTTTCTTCGACAACCTTTACGAAAACCTTCATGATGACGGCTTCAACACTTTGATCTGCTGTGTAACTGTACCAGGCCTGTACTATAGCGTTGTCTCGCTTTGATTGCTATGGAATAGCGTTTGAATGTGTCTTACGCAGCTCCCACCGAGGCCAGAGTGCGGAAGCACCACTTCGACCGGACGACGCTCATCGCAATTGTAAGAGAGTGCGAGAGCTCCTACAAGCGCAAATTGGACGGGCTGCACAGGGGTTGTACTGGACAAACGATACTAAGAAGCGCGAGTTGCATGCAGAGGTCGCGGCGGCTGGAGCAGCAGGCCATACAGCATGCTCCGGTGGATGCTGTCCACTACGCGGCGCTCTGAGCGCGCTAATAGGATGCACAGAAGTACGAGAGTCTCCTATCATCATGCGAAGCCGACGGAGCCTAAGGCCCAGGCAACTCAAGGTGGCGCGATACGAACGGGCTTGAAGACACGAAATGGTCGAAAAACTGTCGCAGACTGCGCAGCATGATCGTGCAAGCCAAAGCCGTCCAGCGAGTTGTTGGACAGGCTTCAGGAGCAGGCACGGCGTTTTCCGACAGTTCGCTCTTCCCTCGCACGCGCCACGATGAACATGGACACCGTGGGTATAGACTTCGGGGATGTGGACGACACAAAAATGACGTTCGGTATACACACGGAGTACTCCAGGCGGTTTCTGCGTGGCGCTGCATTCTGCGGCGGGTAAGTGGCATCCCCTTGTCTGCAGGCGTGGCCGCGTGGTTGGAGGCTCAAGTTCCTGCAGAGACTTCTCCTTCCTAGTTGGCGCGGCGGTGATCAACACAGATGGCGATATCTTGGTTCTAAGAGATCCGAAGACTGGGTTTCTGAGCCTTCCTCAATCGCAAGTGTCGTCGCAGCTGGACGATCTTGTGCAAGATCCCCTTCGATTCGTCGAAGGACACGTTCGTGCCGGTCGGCTGTAGTCATCATGCACCAATCTAACTGACTTCTTTGCATGCAGACCGGCCTCAAGGTTGAACGATTGCCCTTGGTTCCAGCGAGCAAGCGCTACCGTAATCCGGACACAGACGACTGGGGGAAGCTGAAGGAGGACATAGTGCTCGAAGAGCACGCTACTCCCACAAGCAACCCTTTCTCGTTCGCCCTGAAAGTTGCATGGTACGACGAGTTCGATCGACGCTCGCTCCGGCAAACCGTGGTGTCCTGGTATAGTGGCGTCGTACGCGGTCGACCCGACAAATCCGCTTCTTGGTTGTTCATACCTCGCGAAGAAATGTTGAGGATCATGCAGGAACAATCAGCCTACATCTTGGTGCCCATCAAAGCGCTGAAGATATTTCAGTGCCTGTTTTCTGTGACGAAGAGTCGCGGACTTGACATTGAAATCGATCGCGAGGGGGCGGGGCCTGGTTTACTCCCAGCCGGCGAATCTGGAATCGCGCTGAACTTCTCTCCCCCAGCCATGGACGATCTTGGAGCCGCCGAAGGCTACGAGTTTGGGCGAACGCAAAACACGACACCCTTCCTTTACTCGGATGCCTTCTGGGCCTCCCCGTATGTCCTCTTGTCGCCGCAGTACCACCATCTAGCTGACGGACGCCGAAGCGATTTCAAGGTCCAAACAGGCGTGGTCGTGCTCGAACGCAAGCAGGAGCGCGTCCTTCTCGTACACAACGAAAGACTGAACATGGAGACGTTTCCGCGAGAGGTGTCGGACGACATCAACGCGTTGCTGTGCTCTCCTCTACGTTACGCGGAATCGGTGGTACGTCTACAGCTCAAGTACTCGCAACTTGACCCGCTCATACAGGAAGGACTCGTAGTGCGGCTACCGGTGTGAAAGACTTGCACTGCCCAAGCTCTCGAAAGGGTTCACTGAACCAGATCACAAGGCAATAGCGCGCATGACGAACGAGAAAACCACCGAACCCTTCTATGTGACGTTCGATACATTCTGGGTCGATACTCCATCGGAACGATGGCCTCAAGGATACCAGCTCATCACCTTTTGGTATGCTGCTTGCGTCGATTGGGATTCTTCGAACGGGTCGTCCGGAGTCGATCCGTCTGCGAAGTGGGTTCCTCTCAGCGCAGCGTCAACGGTGCTCAAGGGGGACGAGTTCGGAACCATGGTTCTACACGTGTTTGAACAGTTGTGGAACCACCTCAACAAGCCCACTGAGCATCCGAACTCCATACTCGATTAACGCTCTGTACGACCTTTTTCGTTTTTAGCAGGTGAATTGGCTATCTGTAGACTCGTCCCGCCAATATTAATGTCGCTCTCGTGGAGTTTCGTCACGGACAGGACAGAAGACGCGCCCGTCCCGAAGGACAGCATTCTGCAGCTCTGAAACGTCGAGGAGCAAGTAGCGCTTCTTCAGATTTCCTCGTTGTACAAGAAGCGGCAGCGCGTGAAGTTGAAGAACCCGTGAGACGGCGGGCAGACAGTGGTCGTCGTGGACTAGGGCTCGGTATCGAACCTCCGAAGAGTTCAAAACCGGTTTGAAACTTGTAAGGGTTTCAAACCTAGGTTTCAAACCATGTTTCAAACCCCGCACCTATGTACTGTATGTTAAGAGAGCCTGCGGACATATGCGGACTAAATCCGTCCGAAGCGTCCGCCTAGAGCTTCAGGGATGCCTCCCATGACCGACAACAGGGCCTGGATGTATGGACCACATATAGAACACACACTCAGGTCGACTGTACCTCATCCGGAGGCAAATATATACTTCCGAGGGTTTCGAACACCTCGCCGGCCTCGCGAGGAGGGTTTCAAACGCGTTTCAAACCCGGAGTTTCAAACCTGGTTTCAAACCCAGAGCCATTTACCGAGCCCTATCGTGGACAGAAACCGCGCGACGAGGCGTGGCGCGCACAGGGAGCGCAGTGACGTCCAGGGAACCATATCAAGTGTTCACGGCGACATTCTGGGGCAGGTCAACGTTGAAGGTCAAGAAGCGGGCGACGACTTTAACTCCGCGCTCGCGTCTCTTCCCTCCTTCCAACGTGCCCAAACGAAAGGCCATCGCTGAGCTTTCTGAAGGGGAGGACGGCGGCCGTCTGACTATAGTCTAATGCCTCGCGTTCTCGCAGCGAATCGTCCAAGTGGAATATGAGTTCTCGATTTGAGCGCGCATGACTCCCCGAAACGACTCGGACAGTGCGCGGCATCAACCGGTAGTTGAGCTCTCGTTCTCTCTCGTCCAACGCAGTCTCTAAAATGGACTCACCGACACAATTCGTGCTTCCTTCGGGCATGGGAATAAACACCAAATACTCTGAAGAGCACCTAGAAGGAAGGGCGTTTTGCACAGCGTGAGTGGATGCTTTCTCCTTAACAATATGGGCGACGATGGCTCACGTTCAGCAGCGACTTGGCCTTCCAGGTTGGCACTGTGGTAGTCAATGAATCTGGGCACGTTCTTGCCATTCAAGATCCAGATACTGGGGCGCTGCACTTGCCCGTATCCCAGCTGTCTTTACGTCTCGGAGGTCTTTTGCGACAGCCTTTGCGGTTCGTTGAGGAAGAGGTCGGCAGTGCTCTTGTCAGCGGTCTGGGTAACTGATTACTCCCTGTTACTAGACTGGCTTGAAGATTGAACGACTGCCGTTACGACAAGCCGACAAACGCTATCGCAATCCGGATGTGCAGCGATGGGAGTATCTGGAGGAGGACCTTATCTTCAAAGACGGATCTTCCAGGACGACGAACCCTTTCTCTGTGGGGCTTGACCTCGTGTGGTACACAGAGGGCGCGTCTCGCTGTCTTCGTCAAGCCGTTGTATCGTGGTATGGCGGGGTGGTGCGAGGTCAACCCGAACTGCGCCCCAATCAGCGCTTCCTACCCATTCGCGACCTCAGGTTGACAATGATGAACCAACAGTACCCTCCAGACATTCACATCAGCGCCCTTAGTCTCTTTGAGTCACTGTCGCACGCCTCGTAAGGTAGCCTGCTTGCTGTATATTTCATGTACGAGTATCGTGAAACATCTTGCCATCCCCCTCTTCTACATTATAGTCACACATAAGCATTTGAGTGGTCTAAGTGTCATGCTGTCGCCGCGGCAGTTCTGTGGTTCGCGTCGGTGCGGCCCGATCCGAACGCAACTCAACTTGTTCCTCTGACCATGGACTTGGGCGGCGAAGGCTACGAGGCACAGCCGACGCAAAATTCTACCGACCTCTTACAATTTGCATTTTGGGCGTCCCCGTACCTGCACTCGTCCTTGTGCGCCCGTCCGAGTCTCATTCCGCTTCAGAGACTTCAGAATACAGACGGGTGTCATCCTCATCGACAAAGAGCAGGAACGCGTTCTTTTTGTTCAGAACGATCGCTTGGGAGCCAAGACATTTCCTCGAGGCCAGTCTGCTGACATCGACGATTTATTGGAGTCGCCCATACGTTGCGCAGAAGCCACGGTACGTCGACACTCCGAGCATTGCCTATCCGCACCCTCGCTCACCGGGATATCCAGAGCGATTACAAGTGCGAGCGACTCGCGCTTCCTATCCTGACCAAAGAGTACTCCGAGCCCGAGCATAAGGCTGTGGCGCGCATCACGGACGAGCTCAGCGACGACCCTTTCTACGTGACATTCGATACGCTTTCGGACCGCACCACGGGAGAAAAATGGCCACAGGTTTATCAGCTCATCACGTACTGGTACGCCGCTTACGTCGACCGCGACCACCCGTTGAGTGCGATATCTCACCGTGACTCGACCGCGGAATGGGTGCCGTTGAAGGACGCACCGGCGATGCTAGAGGGTAAAGATGAGATGGGGTCGAGGAGCTTCACTGTTTTCAGGCAGTTATGGAATTACCTCAAGAAGCCTGCCAGAGAGGGGTGAACTTGCGTCCTCGTGTAATGCTTTCGAAGACCTCCATGACAGCCACTTTCATCTGCTGTATAACTGCACCGCGCTTGTACAATAACGTTATATCGCTTTGACTGCTATGGGAATGGAGTGGTGAACGCGTCCGCGCTCTCCAGTACGTACGACTCAAGACCGAGACGATGTCCTTTCTGTAGGAGTACCCAGCGGTACGACACTCTTCTGGCCCAAAGGCAGCGAGATCCCAGGCAAAGGCGACCGTTCAGCAAGCGGATTCGCAATGGAGGACTCGGAGTTGTAAGTCGGGACCGTCTCTTGACCTCACGCGCCAACCTTCCCGAAATGCCACTCCAGATGGTTCCCTGGACCGCACTTCGTCCCCTGTGTGGCCCACGTCTGGCCACTTGTTCTCTATCTACGAAGACATCAGTCTATCCGCCGTCTTCAATGCCAGGGCCTTTTCCTATACAACTCAAGAAACGCTAGTTGGAGTCATTGGGGCGACGTGCGCGTCTTCTATCGTGTCCATGACGAAACTCAACGGGAGCGACACACTTCTATACCTCGATACGGGGCCCAGGCCGTAGCCAGGCTGCCTTACGAGCGTGCGAGAACTACTATCATGGAGCTCGAGGTGGCATGGGTGCTGCTTGAGCTCTATCCGTAGCAACTCCGGCAGAGTATTGGCAGAGTGGTGCTCAATGCTGCCCAGTGCCCGGGAAGGGAAGGAGTCGGCGGTGTCCCCCTTCCGTCGCCCGTCGTGACTCGCCCAGGACACCGCCAACGACGTCTATAACGCCGGACTCTGCATCACCTGACGTGAAGACCCGCCTCGGTCCACCGTCTGCACCGCCAGCGTGTTGCCGCCGAACAGCGTTTGCCTTGTAAACAAATGCGAGCTCTCTGCCCCAGTGTGTAGCGCAGACGGTATTCCTTGAGCCCTCCTGTCCGCTGGATTCCTCTGCGAGATGCATTGAACGTCATCCAGGACCACGAAACCATGGTCCTTGCGGTCTGCTGTGCAAAACTTTACAACACGAACCGTGACTTCGTCCGAGTCGACTTCGTTTACCAAACTGTCGCTATCATGCTCAATGAGAACGACGACATCCTAGTTATCATGCATCTGTCGACTGGTAAGATACACCTACCGCATTCTTCTCTGGCGTCCCGCTTTGACGATGCAGTACATGCCTACGAGCTTTCCCCACGCTGTCCCTGGAAGAACGACTGAGCCACAAAGCACCATTCCATAAACGACGATGACCCGGCACATTGCACTAAACCATACAAGAGCAAGTAAATGCTGCAGGCGTCGAACCACGGCCACTCGGGTATTAAGAGGTCGAGCCGAAAACATCTTTATCATCCTGCACCGTGTCCACAGGCTGAGGCTGAGGCTGGCGATTGAAGGCTTGGTCTTCAATGGCATCCTTCACTGCATCGAGGTACAAAAAAACCGCATCGACGCAGGTGCCCTCGTAGCGCTGTTTGAGCGCTGGGGTCATCTCTGAGTACGCAACACCCTGTGCAAGGTTCACAACTTCCTTGAGTTTGGAGCGAGCGATCCTGGCAGCTGCAAAGAGGCGTAACCAGAGCGGCCATGTCGGTTTTAGAGCATCGTGATCGTCGGCGGCGTCGTCATCAAGGTTGAGGATGAGGTGCTTTGTACCGAGCATGTGGTACAAGTTGTCGCCTTTGAGGGCTTCGAAGTGCTCGGCTTCGAGCTCAGACAAGCCGTTCCGCTCGGAATGGTACTTCAAGAGCACGAAGAGAAATGTCCAGATAATGGCCTCCAGGTCGTCGATGAGAGTGTCGACCGCGGAAGCGCCGGTGCTCCAAGCGTACAGCCGCTTAGTCGACAGACAGGCAAGTGTGCCCTGTAACCATGTTAAGCGCCCGGCGGTCAAGTTACGCCAGACGATGCTGAATCATGACTTACAGATCTCGCGCTGACGTGCTTCCGGTCCTCATCCCATTTCACCGCTTGGTCGAAATCGCTCACGAATGCGCACTGCTTCTTGAGTAGTGTCATGTACTTTGCGAAACTGCGAATTGATCATATTAGAAGGCGACGAGCCAAAATCTGGGCAATAGACGAACCGCGCGTCAGACTTGTACCAATCCATCGCTTTGATTTCCGTCTCTGCGTGGTACGTCGGACTCGAGAGAGCCAAGATATTTCCTGTCGAAACGTCGCGATGCAGATACTTGTGCCAGAACAAGATATACAGCGCTGAAAATCAAAAGTGAGATTTTCTGTGTAGGTTCGGCCGGGTGTACCATACCGATCAATCCGTCTTTCACAGCATGAGCAAACGCAAAGCCGTCTTCAGCAATCGACTCCAGCTGGATACCATGAGTCGTATAATAGATCAGCCTGTGCACGCGAGGAGCGAAGTATGGCCCGGTCTCGGGGCTCGAGTACACATCGCTCCAGTCGCGACATCTCCACTTCTTGGAGGACGAAGATACGGCGGATCCAAAGAAAGCCAGTTTCCCCATTGCGGGATGGGGAACAGTTGTATACCCCGCCAATTGAGGGCAGGCGTAAGCGCCGTCGACAGCGGACAGAACGTCGACCTCGACCTGCAGACGGTCGTACAGAACCCACGCTTCCTTGATGACGTACTTCTCGGCGACGCGCCGGAAATAATCCTGTGGAGTGTGGCAGAGCGCTCGCCATTCCGCAAGGGCGTTGCTGCTCAGCGTCGGCAGCAATGCGGCGCTCGCAGAAGACACAGCTGACTGCTGTGTTGCAGGACTTGACTGCTGTGCTGTCTGCTGAGCTTGCTGAAGCGCCGCCTGCTGAGCTGCTTGCTGCGCCGCCTGATTCGCCGCCTTGGTGGATGACCTGAGCGTTCGAGTAGACTGTCCGTACGGCGCAGCAGGCGTTTCGATTTGACGACCGGGCACAGGAGCTTCAAGCTTCTGGACAAGAACGGTCTCGTCATCCAGCGCCTTGTTATTCGGCGAAGAGGTGGGGCCCAATGTGACAGAAGAAGCAAGATAGACATGGGTAGCTCTTCCCACAATATGTATCCGATGAAATAGCTCCCGTACGCGCGGGAGTCGACCCAGCGAGGGTATATTAAACTCGAGGCCACCGCTCGCGCCAAACCTTCGATACGGATCGGCGCTAGTGGCTGTAGTCGCATAGCAAGCATGCAAAAGTGTGGATGCGGCGGCCTCAAAATCCATCTTCTTCTGCACGTCCCAGGCGGGAGTCATAAATACTCCGTGCCGCGTAACGAAGCAAAAGCGCAATGAGGCTGAGAGAGGGCGGAAGAAGAGGACCATAGCAAACCACTTGTTTCCAGCTTCAAGCATAGAGCGAGCATAAGTCATCGCTTGGCGGAGTCCGTCTGATGTCAACTCCTTGACTTCTACAGCGATCCAGACGTCGCGCCAGAGAACCGATGCGTTGGTCGGGTACTCCTTGTCGGTTCCAAGAACGTCTGGCTTGAGCTTGCCAAGACCGTCCAGGCGATCCCGCATCTGCTTGTCATACACCCTGAAAAGTACCCTTGTTGGGGCCGTTTGGGACGGGATCTGCCTGCTGGCTGTGATCGCGTTGAGTAAGGCGACGAGCGGGCCATAGTAAGATTCCTCTTTGACTTTCTGCTGAATGAGAGCCTCTATGAGCTCCTGCAGCTTCTCGGATGACCAACTGGGAATGCAGCGGTCTAAAGCACGGGATCTGACGAAGAAGAGCTCGGGGACATCCGCGCTCTCAAACACCAGATCCTTGAGTTCCAGCTGAAGCAGCTCCTTCAGCGCCGATTGGGATCTGTCTGGGTCGACGCTGGCGGAGCTGTGTCTCTGAGGCGTCGAACCGATCTGTGCGTCGGCCATCGGATATCGATGAGGCAGTGGAGAAAGCCGGTGGTTGGACGGCATTCTCCGACCCTTGCTTCAGCGCCACGATGAACCTGGACACTGTGGGTATAGACTTCGGGGATGTGGACCAGACGAGAATGACATTCGGTATACATACGGAGTACTCCAGGCTGCATCTGCGGCACGCTGCATTCTGCGGCGGGTACGTGGCATTCCTTTGACGCAAACATGGTTCGAGGCTCAATATCGCGCAGAGATTTCGCCTTCCGAGTTGGCGCGGTGGTGGTCAACGCAGATGGCGATATTTTGGCTCTTAGGGATTCGAAGACTGGGTTTCCGAGCCTTCCCCGATCGCAAGTGTCGTCGCAGCTGGACGACCTTGTGCAAGATCCCCTTCGATTCGTCGAGGAACAGGTTTGTGCCGGTCTGAGGTATTATACGCCAAGTTAACTGACTTCTTTGGAACCAGACCGGCCTCAAGATCGAACGCTTACCCTTGGTTCCTGCGAACAAGCGTTACCGTAATCCGGACACAGACGACTGGGGCGGGCTGCAAGAGGACGTAGTGTTCGAACAGTACGCTACTCCCACAACCAACCCTTTCTCGCTCGCACTGGAAGTTGCGTGGTACGACGAGTTTGATCGACGCTCACTCCGCCAAGCCATGGTGTCCTGGCACAGCGGCGTCGTACGCGGTCGACCCGACAAATGCGCTTCTTGGTCGTTCATACCTCGTGAAGAAATGTTGAGGATCATGCACGAACAATCATCCCGCATGCTTGTGCCCGTCCGAGCGCTGGAACTATTTCTGAACCTGTATGACGTTACAAGGAGTCGCCAGGCGGACAAGCGCTGAGTCCGTGGGTTCGTTCGAATTGTATCCTCTAGTTATGAATGGGCAATTTCTATCGCTACAGAATAATTGTATCTGGCCTCTCAAGGACATAGTCACTGGTCTTGTGGTTGAACGAGGCGGGATTGAGCGAATCCGGCCGGGGTCATAGGTTCGGCCGGCAAGTTCCGAAACGCGCTCAACTTGTCTCTGCCCCTCTTCCAGCATGAACGAGCTTGGAGCCGAAGGCTACGAGTTTGGGCGAACGCAAAATACGACACCCTTCCTTTACTCGAACGCCTTCTGGGCCTCCCCGTATGTGCGCTCGTCGCAGCAGGAGTTTCATCTAGCTGACGGACGCCGAAGCGATTTCAAGGTCCAAACAGGCGTGGTTCTGCTCGACCGCAAGCAGGAGCGCGTCCTTCTCGTACATGACGAAAGACTGGAAATGGACACGTTTCCTCGAGAGGTATCGGACGACATCAACGCGTTGTTGTGCTCTCCTCTACGTTACGCGGAATCGGTGGTACGTCCACAGCCCACGTAGTTTCAACTTCTCCCGCTCATACAGGAATAACGCGTAGTGCGGCTACAGGTGCGAAAGACTAGCACTGCCCAAGCTTTCGAAAGGGTACACCGAGCCAGATCACAAGGCAATAGCGCGCATTACGAACGAGAAGACAACCGAACCCTTCTATATGACGTTCGGTACATTCTGGGTCGATACTCCATCGGAAAGATGGCCTCAAGGATACCAGCTCATCACCTTTTGGTATGCCGCTTGCGTCGATTGGGACTCGTCGAACGGGTCGGGCGTCGATCCGTCTGCGAAGTGGGTTCCTCTCAGCGCAGCGTCAACGGTGGTCAAGGGGGATGAGTTCGGAACCATGGTTCTACACGTATTTGAACAGTTATGGAACCACCTCAACAAGCCCACTGAGCATCCGAACCCCATACTCGTTTAACGCTCTGTACGACCTCTTTCGTTTCGCGGTGTAGTTTTTAGCACGTGACCTGGCTATCTGTAGACTATTGAAGTTCTCGTTCGTCCAAGCTCAACCTGATCGCCCGCCCTCTTGCCTCTTAACTCTGGCATATAAGCATTCAGTTGATGGGTTCGCTCACGTCGATTCGGGCCCTAGCCGAGACTGGCTCAACCACTTACCACCATGGCAGACTTCGAACCATGTGCTACGCGCAACTCCACCCAGTTAAACACCTGGCTGTTCTGGGCCGCGGCGTACGTACCAACTCTTCGCCCATGCGTACACCTCTGACACTATTCGGCAGCGACATTCGAGTCCAAACAGGTCTTGTGGTCATTGACCGCACGAAGGAGTGTATCCTAGTCGTTCGCAGCAACACCCTGGAGACGGACGCTCTTCCACGTGGCGAGCACGAAGATTTCATCGCACTGTTGGGTGAGCCGTTGCGGCAGGCAGAAGTGGCAGTCAGTCTTGGATTTTCTCGTCGAGTACTTCTAAACGTCGCTCCATAGTGTGGCCACAAGTGCCGTCGCTTGCAGCTTCCCAAAATGGAGAAGAAGTACATCAACAATTTCCGCGAAGCAGTAACGTGTCTGACGGACGAGATGACCACCGACACAATCTACATGACATTCGGCACGCTCTGGGTCGAAACTTCAGAACAGCCTTGGCCCGACGGGTTTCAACTCATCACGTTCTGGTACGCGGCGGAGGTCGACTTCAGCAACGCTCTACTGGACGGTGCGCCAAAGCCGTCACCGGACCCGTCTGCGCGTTGGGTGCCACTGGAGGACGCATTGGACGCCATCAAGGGCGACAAAGCGGGCTCAACTGTCCTCGGTGTTTTCAAGCAGCTGTGGGAGATTTCCAAGCGACCTCCTGACCAGCGTATAGGCTCGGTTTTGGACGGCCCAAGTGCTCAGCGCAAGAGGTTTGTGACATGTGCTATATACGCTACTGTAGAATTATCAGCATGCGTCTCAAGCGCTGTGAGATGCAGCGAAAAGGCCGCGAGAAATCCCTGGCTGTCCGTGATTGCATCCGTAATCTCAGTGTAAACCATGCTGGACGACTACTCATGTTCCATCGAGGTCGGGCAGCCATCGTCGCCTCCAAAAATCAACGCAATGTTCATGTGGGCGCTTTAGAGCGAAGCGGATGTCGTCCCCAAGGTTGATAGCGACTCTTCGAGGCCGTCTGCGAGTGAGACGTCAGCCGGTTTTATCCACACTTACATCAGCGCCGCGGCATTCTACTGGTAAGCGATGGCGCTGTATGATGAAGCATTTGAGGATGCCACCGGGGATGAAGGCACAGCGAAAATAATCAGGCGGGAGTGGCATACGTGAGTGGCGAGCACAAGAAGAGCGGCGGTGGTTACGAGCGATTCAAGTGGCGGCGAAGAAGTAACACAGCGCGAAAGCCCTCCTCGTGACAACGTTAATTCAGCACCAGTCCGCCCTTTCCGCAAAGGGGAAGGCGAAAGTAAGCTGCTTCTCGTCCAGCCCTGAGTCAAGGTGTTTGATGAGATGGTCTCGCATGTCCTGCCAGTGTATCGCCTCCTTCCCAGCATCGAACAACTCGTGGTCTATTGCGCCAGCCGACAGTCAGATAGCAGTACATCGAATACGTTCTGCATGAAGGCCCAGTCCCTGGCCTCCTCATCTACGGTAGCAAGCTCTTCCTCGAGGTAACGGGGCACTCGACGGGCTCGAGTTCGGCGAAGCGCGCGCTGTCGCTCATCAGACCATCACACCCGCGCATCGTTTGCGCCAAGGGCCGTCCTCGGTGTGGGTGACAAAGATGTGAGTTGGAGGTGGCGGAGGGCAGGGAAGTTATTGCCCACTGGCGGAGGCAGGTACGGAGCGAGTTTCAGATAGTGCGCCTAAGGGACCGGATGCTGGTTTTAGTTCATTTTCGTCTGAGCCAAAATCCAGGCGCGCTCGCGCACCGCACCGAAAGGCTCGAGACGGCTCAGCTCTGATCTTGCTTTGTGGCACGGCAACCAGTCGCATGAAGCTCTCCTGCTCCAACGCGAGCATGTCCCAGCACTGGACCATCTACCTTCCGCGCGTGAGCTGCATGATAACGTAGTCCTAGCCTATACGCTCTTTGACCTCGCCATTGCCCGGTCGCATGGCCGAATCCAGGACGTTGGGCACGGGGACCTCTACATGCTCGCATCGTCGCAACCTCCGAAGCCGTGGAAAGAGCAGCTTGGCCACCAGTATCGAGGTGTAGAAGAAATGTCCGGCCAATGTCACTCTCGTGCAGTTTCGTCACGGAAAGGACGGAAGACGCGCCCGTCGCCCGAACGACAGCATTCTGCAGCTCTGACCCGTCGAATGGCAAGTAGCACTTCTTCCGATTCCTCGTTGTACAAGAAGCGGCACCGCGTGAAGTTGAAGAACTCCTGAGACGGCGGGCAGACAGTGGTCGTCGTAGACAGGAATTGTGTGACGAGACGTGACCCGCACAGGGAACGTAATGCGACCCAGGGAGCCATAGCGAGCGTTCACGAAGATATTCGAATTGCAGGATGGTCGAAGTTCGAGGTCAAGAGACAGACGCGCCTCCAACTCCGCGCACCCGTCTCTTCCCTCCTTCCAACATGCCCAAACGAAAAGACACCGATCAGGATTCTGACGAAGAGGACGGCGTACGTCTGCTATATCGATTGTCTAGCCATAGTCTAACGCCCACGCGACCTCGCAGGGAATCGTCCAAGTGGACTTCGAGTTTTTCGATCCGAACGCGAACGACTACCACGCAACGAAGAACCTGCTTCTCCAGCTCTTCCAGAGCGACGCCGCACTGCTTAACGTGGAAGCTTTGACAGAGCTGCTCATAGGACAAACGCTCGTTGGCACGACCGTAAAAACGGACGGCAAGGACAGCGATCCCTACGCATTCTTATCCATCCTGAACCTACACATACATAAGGTGCGCTCTGGAAGACTATCGATACATCGCCGACTCACACTGCGTAGGAAAACGCGTCGATAAAAGCACTGCGCGAGTACATCGTGTCCAAAGCACCAGCCACCGCGCAATTACTACAGCAGCAGTCACACGTCGGCTTCGTGTTCTCGGAGCGCCTGATAAACATGCCCGTACAAGTCGTGCCGCCAATGTACCGCATGCTTCTCGACGAGATGCAGTGGGCGATCGACGACGGCGAGCCCTATGTCTTCTCGCACTACGTCTTCATCTCGCGGACCTACACACCAACGGCAGAGCAGGAGATGGAATGGGCATCGGAGGCGCCGCCGTCGAGTAAAAGGCAAAAGCAAGGCGCTGCTGCACCGAAGGAGGAGGGTCGAACGCATTCGTTTCATTTCGAAGACGATGTCATCGCGAAAGTGAGCCCTTTCCTTACGCCAGGCAGCCATCGCAACGCTTGATGCAGGGCACACATGCTCCGCGGTTGGCTGCTTGTGAAACCAAGCTCTTTGCGTGTTGATTTTGCCGTTCAAGACGCTAACTGCATGCTCAGCACGCCACGCTCGCCGTCGATTTTCCGCACTCGCGAGCTGAACGACGAGAAACGGAATCGCTGGGCGTCGAGATGGGTGGAAGACTCATGGTCCTCGAGGCATCGAAACTACCAGCCGTGGTCGAGGAGATGGCGCGCGTCTTCGCCGTCCCCGACTCGTCATCGTCGTAACGCCTCCGTCCCTTCGCGCACAGGCTACCCTGTTGTACTATTACCCCTAGCTCCTGCATCACGAAGAACATCAGGTTACCGTGAGGGATATCCACACGCGAGCATATAACTTGGGTTAGACTCGGCCATCCGGCCCTTGGATCTCTTGGCCGGCTGGCAATGCTAAAGCACTGGAGCGATATTCTGGGGAAATATTCGGACTGCTGGTAGTCGAGGAGAGTTAAGCGCGAGTTCTAGGCGTTGAGTAATAGTATAATGTCCCTGAATTTTGAGACGGGATTGTCGGGTGTCAGGGAACGGGATCTGAGCCATCACTAGTCCCGAGGCTTGCCTTCTTCCCCTCCCATCCCCGCCCGTTTCTTTTCTGTCGCTCGTCAGCGGCGACGACGAGCTCGAGGACGACATGGGGGCGTGCATTTCGCTCGACGGCGACGTCTCCGATGAGGACAAGCGCCTCAACCGCGACGCAGAAAAGCACCTCAAGGAGGTCCGTACCTGCGCCGACGCCGCCGCCCGCAGCCCGTAGCTGACGCCGGTTCGCAGGCCAAGAAGCAGCAGGAGAGCGAGGTCAAGGTCCTGCTCCTGGGATCTGGCGACTCGGGCAAGACGACGATTCTCAAGGTCCGTCGACGCTGCCGCCGAGTTGCGACCCACCCGCTCACGCGAAACCCGTAGCAAATGAAAATCATTCACGGCGTCGGGTTCGAGAAGACCGAGATAGAGCAGTACCGCCAGCTCGTCTTTGGCAACATCACCCACGGCTTCCGGAACCTGCTCGACGCCCTCGAAGGCTTCGACCTCAAGGTCCAGGACGCCAACGCGGTCAGTCTACCCCTGGCGCTCGCTCCCACCCCACTAAACGCGCGTCTCCCTTCACAGGACTATGTCACCATGGTCGAGAACGCAACAGACGTCAAGGACGGCGAGCCGTTCCCGATCGAATACCTCGAGCCGCTCCGCGCGCTATGGAAGGACCCGGCAGTTCAGCGTGGCTGGGAACGCGGCAACGAAGCTGCGCTTCCAGAAAAGTACGTCGCACCCTAAACCCCTGCGTGAATCTCTTCCTCGCCATGCTGACCCGCGGTACCGTAGCTTGTCATAGTGCGTCTCTTTTTCCAAGCAGCGGACCCGGCCAGCGCGACTGACCCGCACCCGCGTGTCAGCTACTTCTCTGACCTTGATCGACTTTTCGACCCACACTACGCCCCAAACGAGCAGGTGGGCACTTTTCTGCACACTTTCGTCCACAGCCCCTGTCGCAGCAGTGGTCGGCGGCGTGGCCGCCCCAACCCTTCTCGCAGGCTTATTTCGTCCTTCTC
Organism: Exidia glandulosa HHB12029; assembly: GCA_001632375.1. NCBI lineage: Eukaryota > Fungi > Basidiomycota > Agaricomycetes > Auriculariales > Exidiaceae > Exidia > Exidia glandulosa. The sequence continues at coordinate 17,631 of KV426371.1, forward strand.
TGTATTCGCTTGTCAATGTTAGGAAGCTGACGGCTTGCCGACTTCCAGGACATTCTCCGGTGTCGCGCGCGTACGACGGGTATCATCGAAACGGTGATTGATGTCAAGTCGCACAAACTGCATATGCTCGACGTCGGTGGTCAGAAGAGCGAACGTCGAAAATGGATACACTGTTTTTCGGACGTCACCTCTATCCTCTTCCTCGTCTCCTTATCCGGCTACGACCAGTGCCTCGTAGAGGACAAGGATGCAGTAAGTCACTGCCACCTTGACATATCGTACCCGTGTCTGGCCCGCTTACGGCCCCGCAGAACCAGATGCAAGACGCTATGGCTATCTGGGACCAGATATGTCACTCACAGTGGTTCAAAACAACATCCATCGTGAGAGCTCCTCGCAGACGCCTGCGCTGGCGCCTTCTAACAGCTTCTGGTAGATTCTGTTCTTGAATAAGGTCGATCTTTTCACGGAGAAGATTCCTCATTCACACATTCGTACTGTGTTCCCTGTACGTGTGCCTTCTCCACTTCCGGCGCGCCGTACCTGCGCCAAGCAGCCGGCGCCCGTCCGGCGTTTGATCTGATCTCTGAGCTGACGTCTCGTTCCGTTCGACAGGACTATGACGGTTCGTCGGCGCCTAGCCAGCACAGGGATCGACGAATCGGACGCTGACAATCTGGGATAGGCAAAGAAGGCGATGTGGATGCTGGCAAGGACTACTTCAAGAAGCGGTTCCTTAGACTGAGCACCAAGTCGAATCGTGTAAAGGAGCGCGAGATTTACATTCAGTGAGTGGTCGTCGAGGTTACGGCCACGGCCATCTGTCGGCGGGTCAAGACTTTTGCGAGACGATCGCTGACGATGTGAAGTTTCACGACCGCGACGGACACGAAGCTTCTGACCAAGGTTATGGCCGCAGTTGAAGGTCCGTGCTCTTTGTGGATATGCTACGACTGGAGCGCTAACCGGCTTTTCCAGAGTGAGTCATGCTTTCCCATCCCCTCTGACCGTTTGGGACATTCGCACGCTCAACCCTCCTCCTTTTCCTTGCTTTCCACTGCTGCCGTCGCCACCGCCACCGCCGCCATTGCCGACGCTACCAAACCCCGCGTCGTACCTCCCACCGCTGCGTTTGTTCGTTGCCGCTATCATTGCGCCTCTTTGAATTTCGTTTTGAAACTCCTTTCTTCTCCAGCATTGTTTTACGTGACAACCTGGCCCGGGCCGCTTTGATCTGAATTGATTCTGACGCGCTCCTTCGCTTTCCGCTCGTTCTCTCCGCTCTCCTGCCGGTGGCCGCGCCGTCCGCACAACGCTCTCGCACTCTCCCACACTCCGTCCGCGCACGGCTCGCGCACACAATGCACATACATATCATACCACACCCCCGACCACATACCATGTTCACCGCACATGCACATCCCTCCTCCTGCCCTCTACACATCCTCTGCATCCTCCTCTCCTTTTCTTTTCGTTATCGGTCCCGCGTATCACCGTTGTCTCACCCTGCCTCTCGTTTTTGCCGATCGCTCCATCCTGGATGTTATTGGTACACACTCTGCTCTCAACATCGTCGTCTGCTGGAAACCCTTACGTGCAAATCTTGATCGTGGAATCGGAACTTGTATCAACCTTCGCGGGATCGCCATACGACACATCGATCTTCGATGTTGTTGCAAACACCGCCGTACGCTCCCGGCACGCGGCACACTCGACAATCCCCGTTCTACCCCGGACAAATCGACGCCATGCTCACGACTATGGGGAACGATCGGTCAGCTCAATCCTGTCAAGCAACGTTCGTAATTTCCGTTCACACGTCATTACGACCTCTGACGCTATCATGCAAATAGATTCGAGAGATTTTGCTCTAGAAGCGGTCTTGGGAACCCCTGACGGCGGTCGTCGTCCGTCGCCGCGCACTCCACCTCTCACCACACATCGTACATTCCTTCACCGAAAACCCGACCCACCGCCTGTCCCTCCCCGCCATCACCATCACCCGCCATCCGGCAGCGCATTGTACATTCAGCCGCACCCTACCAGCATTCAATTCATCACATACGTATACCTGTCCCTGTCGGGCTGGATCGGGCGGCGGACGATGCAGACGATAATCCCGAGTTCCCAGCATGTTTTTGTCGAGCCAAGAGCCAGTACGGGAGGAGACGAGCGGCCTAGCGGAGCGAGCGAGCGACAGTGTTGTTGCATTGGAGCAGGAGCAGGAGGAAGAGACGTTGGTATACAGTATGTATGCGACGAAGATAGAGAAAGGCGAGGTTGATGCTTTGTGGTGGTGGTCATCGTCGTTGTCGGCTAGGCGTACTGTAGGATTAGAGCGGGTTTTAGTCGTCAGTTATCGCATTCGTTTTCGTTGTGCACGCAGGTGGGGTGGGACGAAGGAGGGGAAAGAAGGAAGGAAGAAGAGCGAGCCGCTGAAGATAAAGGGCTGGAGAAGATGCAATGATGCGTGGCTTGACTCGTGCGTGCCGCTCGGGATCCGAGGGGCGGCGTCAGAGCTATTGAATGGGATGTGTGGGAATGCGAAGCGCAGGTCGAACGCCGGCGCGGTCAGGAAGATCATCCTGCGAGCGCCGCGGAACAGTGCGGCCACAGCGCGAGGAAGAGGGAAAGATGGAAGAGGGAAGAGCGAAAGAGCGAAAGAGACGAGAGTCGGAGCAAGAAATTCGAGGCAAAGTTTGATCACGCGCGGGCGTTCGACCCGTTCGAGGTTGGTGCGCGCCGAGCGAGGCATGCATCACGTCTCGCGAAGAGAGGGCACCAACAACAGAAACGCCGCACGTACTAGCACGAAAGAGAGTTGGCAAGTTGTTGCCAGGGCATGCGTGCAAGCGACGTCGGGCACGGAGACAGCGACGGGCGCGATGCGATGCAAAACCGGCGCCGTTGAATGGTTGTGGTAATGAATGGGACGGGAAGCGGACCGCCGATGCATACATGCAGCGCGTCCCACACACCTGAAGGAGAGAGGAACGATGGGGATGGGAGGAAGAGGGAAGAGGTTCAAGGGCGACGGGTGGACTCGTACGGGTCCGGGGGAAGAGATAAGAGGAGATCTAAGCGATCCCGAGGCGGGACCGCTTCGCAGCGGTGCAGGGGCTGGAAGAACAAGAACAAGAACAATGGAGGACGTGGCAAAGAGGCTGATAAGGTGGGAGGGTGGAACCGAACCGAAACGATCCGCATGCGGTGCATGCGCATGAGAGAACCGAACAGGATGTGGAAAGCACAGCGAAACAAGAGACTGGGAGTATGGGCGAATTACTCACCCTTGTGAATGTACCCTTGGTAAGGAACGTCTCCTTGGGCTGCGGGCCGTCGCGCGAAGTGTACAGACTCTTGAGAGCCGGGCTGAGCGTCGCCTTGGCCGCGTTCGCCTCCGCCTCCGCGACTGCTAGCGCTTTCCGCGCGCCGATCGCGACATTAGCGTTGACCACCGCTCCATGTTTCGCTTTCGTCTTGGCCTTCTTGCTCTCCGGCTCCCCTTCAACACCACCGTCCGCCTGACCCTCGAGCTCGACCTTCTTCCGCTTCTTCTTGGTAGTCGGCGCAGGGAGGTTATCGCGCAGGATGGCCTCTTCCTCCGCGCTCGGGTTGATCATGCGCACGTCGCCGCTCGCAGATCCCGGAGTGTACTTTGTCTGACACTGTGGACAGAGCGCCGCTTCGCCCAGGGGCGGGGCGAGCGCTTTGAGCCCTCCGGCCGAGAAGACGTGCCCGCAGGTCGCGAGGTACACGAAGGGAACGCCGCCTGACATCTCCTTCTGCGAAAGCGGGCAGACGAAGTGTGCTCGCGGTGGTGCGCCGGGTTCGGGTGTAGTCGAGGGCGAGGGAGTTGGGTTTGGTGTAAGCTGGAGTGTCTTAACATCCTGGAAAGAAAGGCATGTCAGTAAATGAACGCCTTTTATGCGAGATAAATGGAGTGAGTATTGAAAAGGTTTAAGGAAGCAGGTTGCAATCTGGTGCTGTGCGAGGCAGGTAGCAGCTGGCGTGAATACGGCAGACCAGGAGCACAGATAGAAGACCCGCAGCGATAATGCAGCCTCGCGCAGGCAATGCCAGTATGAGCACGACAAGCTCGAGGAAAATATGCGGCGGAGGAACGCCATTCATACTTGCAAGCTAAGTTGATGGAGGACGGGGACGCGACTCGTGAAGGGTAGCCGAAGAAAGAAGTGAATGGATGCGCAGGGCCGCACGACAGCCCGCCAGGCGATCGTGTGGGGTCGAGGCGACCGCCGAACAGGCGCGCAGCCTACACTCGACAGACAGTACTACACGCAACAAGACCCATACTGAGCGAGTTCGGGCGCGTAGTAGGAGTCGGCTGGCCGCAGGTCGGTGTGCACGGCAAGACGGAGCGGGTGGCGCGGAAGCCCGGAACACGAAACGCACCTTCAGCGAACGAATATGGCCACATATCTCTGCGCCGTCTCCATATGCATGCTTGTCGAGTAGATACTCCAGTACGGCGTCCTTGTTGTACAGCTTTCCTAACGCGCACGAGACTATGGGTTCTTGCAGCGGACGCTGGGTTACGTTGCGTGAGTCACAGCGCGCAGCGACGCAAAGTCAAAGCTTGCCTTGGAGAGTGCGCAGAAGAACCAGCGCGCAATAAGTTGCGAGTTCTTGTCCGCTTGCTCAGCCTACAACGACATTTAGCAATTCGCGCGCGAACTTGCAGCGGGTGCGCACCTTGGGCTTGTTGCGCACAAGGTCGCGTCTATCTGGAATGCTGCCTAGAAAGCCCGTCAGATATGGTGTTGTGGGTGTAGGTATGTACGTACCTCCATCGTTACCCATCCCGGCTGCGAGGTGGCTGAAGACAAGACGCGGGATCTAATCTCGCTTAGAACCGGCCGCTCTTCTCTCCAGCTTCTCTCCCTCCACCTCCACCATCCCCAGCGAGAGCTCCATTTCCCGGTCCCTACTCCTAATCGTGCACAAAGAGCCTCGTAGTAGTCAAGATAGACACTCGAGGGTGCCAGCTCTAAGCGAGCAGGGTAGAAAATCCTTCGAAAAGTCGAAGGCATTTGCAAAGGATCGCGTCTTGGGCTCGACCTGCTGGCAGGGCCTCCAGCGCCCTTGCTCCAGAGTGACGAGGGGCTGTGTAGCTGCGTTATGCATTATCCGTGGCTCGACATGGGTCAGCAGAGCAGGCTGGCGCACCGACCAAAATTTTCGCGCAGACTGGGCTGTCGCGGCGTGCCAGACCGTGCGCCGAGTCTCTTCCACTCTAGACTACCTTCCACGACATCGTGAACCGCTCCACCCTGTCGAGGCCTGGCTGAGCGGATAGTCGTTCATGTTGGCATTCACACGCATTACCGTGCGCGGCCCGCGGCCGACCACGTTCTTTCTCCTACGTATACCACGACCATGGGAGTGGGCGCACGTGCATGCAACTACCACCTCGCTCGCGGCTCTATACCGTACTACGGGTCAAGCACGATGAATCGGCGCGTGCTCGCCGGCGGCAACGGACTCGACCGACGACCGTTTTGCAGCGATCGCGTCCCATCGTCAGCGCTTCTCCTCGTACTGCGTGCGCCGTCGTTGTATGCGCCCTCCTCCCATCGTCCGCCTACATTTCCTCCACCCATAGAACCCCCACTCCTATATCTGCGGCCTGGACGTAGGCAGCTTGCGCAGTTGTGCTCTGGCTCGCGAGATACGCGTGTCCGTCTGACGCTCGGGCTTTCCTCTGCTGTGGGACTAGCGTCCTTGCCCTACACGCTACGCCGTCGTGGGGTATTCCCGTGAGACGTCGTTTTCTCGTACATATCGGTACCGCTGCCGCCTGTACCGTCAACGGTACTCATGAATTGATCGTTGCATGTGCTTCGTCGCACAACACTTGCAGTCAACGTTTTGTCCGGCTGTACTCGTGGCAAGTCTGCCGACGGTTTAGTTGAAACCTGTTCGACGCTTGTTGTGGGTAGAGTCCCGGACCTTAACCGTGTACCTACCTACCTACCTACCTACCCTCAAGGACTCGATATCCTAGAAGGAGTGGACCGTGGTAGATATTTTGTCTAGTTCACGACAGCCAATGTATGCCTCCCAAGTCTTATCCTGGGCTACCTTAAGCTTCTTGATAATGTGCTGCATTTGCACAGAGCACTGCTCATGACATAAATCGTCTTCCAGAGTGACCCATCTCCCCATACTCATCAGATACCATTTCTTGCTCAGGGACCGTCCTAGCAATGGCTCAAAGTACGGTGGTAGGCTTGGGACACGCACGGCACCCCGGAAGACGCTGTAAGGCATAAAGTGCTCTGGGCTCTATGAGAAAGCAGTACGGGATGCTCCTGCTGCATGACCACGACTTGGGTCACCATCCCGCGGAAGTGCAGGGTGCCGGTTGAGGAGGAGACAGCGCAAGATGCGGAGTGTTGCGCCGGAAGAAACGCGTGCTGCTTTATCCGGAACCAGCGTGTTCGGGTTGCGTTCTGTGGCGTGCATGCTCTCTGGGACCGTTCTTGTCCTCTCGTCGCTCGTTAATAACCTTTAATACTCCCTTCTACGCGCTCTATCACATCTCATAATGCTCGCGTCGACCGCTCAGCCCATTCCCATCGCCTCGGGCTCAGCGTCCCATGCGCGCACCGACAGCGCAAGCCATTCGCAATGGTCTCCACGGTCGTTGGCCATGCAGGGTAGCTCGCTGGAGCAGCGTTTCTCGTTAGGTCTCAGTCCTGGCTCCTTCGGGTGCGTCTAATGCTCTCGCCCGATCACGTGCCGTCGACTGCATGCTGACTGTCGTATCCCGCAGCGCCGATGGAGCCTCGCTCAGAGCCAAGTCGGCTTTCGAGGGCGTGCTGCTGCAGGAAGAGATGGTGAGAGACCCGTGCCTGTCGCGCTCAGCCTCATCAGCCGTCTCATCACCGTAACAGTGCCGCAACTACACCTGCTGCGGCCTGGCGCTGCTCGACCTCCACCAGCTCGTCGACCATTTCGAAGAGGCGCACGTCGTCGTCGTCGATGAGCGCGGGGAATCCTTCTTCTCCGCGGGCGGCTTCGAACTGCCAGACGACATGGAGCTCGATCATCACGTCATGCCGGCATCTGCGCCGAGCGCGTTCGACACCACCTCCGTCCTCGTTCGCCGCTCCAGCGCGCCTAGCACCACCGCATATGCGCCGTACCCGCCGCGCGCGGAGATTCTCGCTAAGCTTGCGCAACGGCGCATGTCCGACCTTCCGTGCGCGTCGCCGACCGTGCTCTTCTCGCCCAGCGCCACGCCCTCGCGCGAGCCGTCCCCGGATTTCGACCCCGCGCTCTCGAGCACTGTCTCTGTGATTGATAGCGCGCCAGCCCCACATGACGGCGAGCCGCGCAGGAAGCCGTTCCGCTGCCCGAAGGAGGGCTGCAACAAGAGCTACAAGCAGGCCAACGGGCTCAAGTACCACATTACCCACGGCCAGTGTAACTTTGCGCCCGTCGACCCGAACTCGGACGATGTCAAGCCGTACGAGTGCCAGGCGGGCTGCGGCAAGCGGTTCAAAAACATGAGCGGCCTTCGTACGTCCCTCATCGCACTTTGACCATCTACTGACCGGCATCTGAAGGCTACCACTACCAGCACACAGGCGACCATGGCAAGATAGGGCTCTCCCTTCTTCCGCCCGGACAGGCCCAGTCCGCATCGGTATCCGCATCGTCGTAAACGATATTCTTTACTCTAAAAAGTACATGCACTCTCTTTTGCATCGCTCCATTCATTGCCTAGTCTCACACTTACACCCAAGCTCACACTCGCACTCCCCATCTCAATCCTAGTCTGCGTAATTCGCTGCATCCACTTTCTTGCATACCGCCCCTCGCAATTGAATCTCGCACCGCATACATCCCGTTCCCTCCAGCATCTATCCACACTCGCATCTAGTCCCAAGTACACGTATCTGCATCCCATATCCCGTAACCCGCATCCCTCCGCCCTCATATGGAACGTGTACATATCCGTTCCCTAGTCCCGTGTGCACTCGTTGCTAAAGATGCAATCCTATCGCATTCTGTGAGACAAGCATGACTACTGGCAGGATCAACCAGGTAACTATTTGACCAGCGCACACATGTGTACTCATCTTATGCTTGTACCAACCAGTGAACGCAAGTGCAGGTGTAGGTTCCTTTGCGCAACATTATCTCGTCGCATTGCTACCGAGGCTTTCCAGACATGCTCAGCCTCTGTCAGTCGACTTCGGCATGGCGCAGAGGCTAGAGAGGTTAAAGACGTGAAGTTCCAGACATTTCGTCGCAAGTTATTGTCTCGCGAACTACAAATGGAACAATTGAGTTTGTATTCGTGCCTTGTTACCGAATTGGTGCATAACCGGCGCGCCAACCCGTCGCCTGGCATGTCATCCTTTTCGTCGCTCCTGGGCAAGACGATCCGGGGCATGAACACCAGCTCCTCGACGCGCGAGCGCACGCCCGCAGATAGGCTGAACCGTCTGCGATTCGCGCTCGAGATGATGCCGCGCGACAAGGCGTACCAGCTCGACCATGCCGTCGTGCGCGCCGACGTTCTGCGCGAGCTCTACGACTCGTTCTGGGGCCCGTTCGCGCACTATTTCTTGCCGCCAAATGTCCCGCAGATGCCACCCAGCGCGCTCTTGAGCCAGGTCCAGCAGCTCGTGCCCCCTGTGACCGAGCCGACCCAGCCCGCGAGCGGCAGGTCGTGTGCGCGCATCCTGGCCAAGGGCGAGTGCTGCTACCGGTGCAAGTATGTGTTCAGGTTGCTGCTCGACGCGTTATTGACTTGTCGCAGGGACTGTGCGATTGACGACAACTTCGTTCTGTGCTCGCGCTGCTTCCACGCGACGGACCACACTGGCCACACCGTCACTTTCTATCTCGTCCAGCAGCCAGGCGAGTGCTGCCACTGCGGCGACCCCGAGATGTGGCGGATCCCGCTCGCATGTCGCTTCCACCCCGTCGAGGCGCCACAGACGCACCCCCGCGGACTCGGCGCGCGCGCACTCGACCCGTGGCAGACGAAGCAGGCCGCCCGCACCCACCTCCCGCTCGACCTGCGCGACTGCATGAGCCGCACGATCGCGTACGCGATGGACTTTGTGCTCGACACGCTCGACTTTTCGCCGGACGAGGCCTTGTTGCCCGAAAGCGAGACCGACCTCAGGTTACAGCCTACCGCGGACCCGGTGCTCAAGGACTTGTTCATGATCCTCGTGTGGAACGACGAGAAGCACTCGTTCGACGAGATTCTTTCTATCGTCATGGACGCGACGTCGTGCTCGCGCGACGATGCCGTTCGCATGACAAACGCCATCGAGGAGCAGGTGCGTACGCGTCCGTAGGGATGAGCATGGGTGTGGCCGCCACGGGTCATGACCCACGGGGCAAGCTGACCATGTATTACCCGCGCCACGATGAACGTGCACGGGCTACCCACGTCAACTTGCACGTGCGGATCGTCGGGTTCATGAGACATCCGACCCGCGGGTAGGAACTGCAGTACCTCTGTCGATGTTGCGCGCACTCGCACACCTACCCGCGGGTGCCCACGGGTATCCCCGCCCGTGTGGGTTATGGGTTTTCTCAGCCTCGGTGGCGGTCGTTGTCCGCGGGTGGACCCGCGAATACAGCCCGTGCAACCCATGCTCATCCCTAGAACTTGTCCGAAACGGTCTCTGACAGTCCGCAGGGACGCGACGTCGTGCTCACGTACCGCGATACGGAGAAGCTTCTCGAAGTGGCGCATCTCATCTCCAACCTCGACATCGGCGTGACCGTGCGACGCGCGTACGACACGTTCCGCGAGGAGATGGCGAGCGTCATCATCGAGTGGCTGCTGGACCTCATGTCGTGTCGCGTCGTGCACGACGCTATGCTGCTGCGCGAACTGGTCGCCGCGGAGCTCCTGCAGCCGCGCAAGAAGGACAGCAGCTCCCTCGCCGTCAACACCGAGGCTTCGAAAGTCTACGCGGAGATCCAGAACCCTGCGCGCGTCGACTGGTTCTTCTTGTACCACACGCGGCTGTGGAAGAGGCCTCGTCTGAACCTGAAGCAGATGTACGCTGCGATCCTGGCCATTAGCCACGATCACAAGCTCAATCTCGGTGCGTGCTCACACTCTTTACGTGGCTGTTCGCTGACGTGGAACAGCCAACCACTTTGCCAGCGTGTACCACCGCCTGATCGACTCGTATCTCCTCACGGACCGCGAAGCGGAAACGTCCATCAAGTTTTTCGCGCTGCAAGTGTTCACGGTACCTTCTATCGCCGCGCATTGTGTGCGACAGCACAAAATCATCACGCGCATACTCGAGATGATCACGGCGTTCTTCACGAACCAGATTACGAACCAGCGCATCCTCTACCCGCCGCAGCACCATATCGGGGTCGACGTCGAGTCGATGCCGTTCAAGAGCAAGCGGTTCATGCCTATTTTCAGCGACCTACGCTACATCTGCTCGAGCGAGCCCGTGCAGCGCCTGATCGTGCGGAGTCCATCGTTCATCCAGCAGTTCGGACGCGTGTGCCAGCTATTCATGGGTATCAACGCCAACAAGCGCGCAGTGGCAGACCACGTCGAGTACGAGACGGACGCCTGGATCAGCGTGTTCAACGTCACGCTCTCCCTCTCGCGCGTCGTGCGTGTGTACGGCGAGGCATATTCACGCGCGACGCCAAGCGAGCTGGCCGGCGCAATCCTGGCTGTCACGCATCAGATATTGCTCGTCTGCACGATGACGGAGCCGCGCCTCGAGCAGGACAAGTACGACTCGATCCAGTACCATACCGTTCCCTTTGGCGGCGCGAGCTACACCATCGTCGATTTCTCCGTGCTGAGCGGCTGGGTCAGCTTCCACCACGCGCTGCACTGGCTGCTTGCGGAACTGTTCAAGCACACGGACTTGCTCACCACGGAGAAGCTTGCGGAAATCGGGGCGTCGAGTCTGCGAGAGGTAATTCGGCGGCAAGCCAGCGAGAAGGCGTTTTTGGCAGTCATAGACTTCCCACTGCGCGGTATGTCGAACCTTCCAGGCCCCTCCCATGTCGTTTACTGATTTTCTTGGTAGTGATTGCGATGATTGCGCAGATTCGCAACGGTCTGTGGGTCCGCAATGGGTTTGCCATCCGCGGACAACTCCTGCACTACCGCGAGCTTATGCTGCGGGAGTTGTGCTACGACCAGGATTTATTCATTCTACAAACCGCGTTCGTCATCCTCGACTCGGACGTCGTGTTCGTCAGCATGATGGACCGCTTCGAGTTGCGAGAGTGGTTCAGCGGCGCAACTGCGCATCCGGTGTACGAGGGCCCGACCCTCCTCGCGATGGTCGAGGAGTTCCTCTACGTCGTCATTGTCTGCGTCAGCGAGACTGCATCGGCAAGCAAGTTGCCCATGGCTGCATGCGTTCGGCGTGAAGTTGTACACGCTCTTGCTGCCGGACCATGCTCGTTTACCGATCTCTGCAAGCGCGTCGCCGAGCGCATGGTCGAGGACGTGTGCTTCGAGAGAGTATTGCTCGAGGTGGCGAACTTCAAGTCGCCAGACGGGCCGAGCGACTCGGGCATGTACGAGCTCAAGGACGAGGCGTTCGACGAGGTCAACCCGTTCTACTACCACTACATCCGCAATAAGCGGGAGGAGGTCGAGGGGATACTCAAGGCGCGTCTGCGGAAGAAGACAGGCGAAGCGGACCCGGTCATTGTGCCCAAGCCCATCCGCATCGAATCTGGCCCGTTCGTGACACTCCCGTGGGTCATGACCTCCGAAGTCCTCGTCCAGGTCATCTTCTACTCGATCCACAACGTCCTCGTGTTGACCGAAAGCTTGGGGTCCGTACCTCCATCCGCCGACGCTATCCTCGACCAGGCGCTTTTCCTGGTTATGTTTGGCCTCGTTCAGCACCCCGAAGGATTTGCACCGTTCGTTGCGAGCCGCAGCTTCGAAGGCGGAGTGACCGTCTGGCACGTCCTCGCAGCACTTGCGCGGACATCGTTATTCAAGTCGCACAAGACTCGTCTAAACTGGTGTCTCGACCGCTGCGGTGACACCCTGCCGCCGGAGGTGCGGCAAGCGCGTATTGAGGCAAGCGAAGCAGAAGCTCGCGATACGAACGACGCCGAGGCTGCGAAGAAACGCGCAGCGCACGCTCGACAGGAAGCTATCATGAAGCAGTTCGCTGCTCAACACCAGACCCTCCTTGAGCAGCTCGAGGACGAGGAAGATATGGACGACGATGGAGACCAGGCGACCGAGAAGCCAGAGTCTTATGGTACTTGCATCGTCTGCCAGGAAGATCTCGACAACTCGCGTGCTTTCGCCGCCCTCGGATTCTTGCAGCCCAGCAAGTTCGTGCGCCGGGCTCTGGATAACACTCACAACTTCCACCACTCGGCATCCTCCTTCACTACTGGGCATTCCTCGGATCGTCACGGTCTGAAAGGACAACCATTCCCGCCAGTCGAACCGTTTACTGGCTCGGAGCCGCCGTTATCATTCAATGCGTTCCCGACCGCCCAAACCAAGTTCGGTATGCATGCCTCCGAGTGCGGGCATATGATGCATCTCGAATGCTTTACCGTCTACACCATGTCGATCCGACAACGACATCGATCTCAAGCCCAGCGGAATCACCCAGAAAACATCCAGCGCAAGGAGTTCATCTGTCCGCTATGCAAAAGTCTCGGCAATGTCATCCTGCCAGTTCACGTCCCCGAGGCGCAGCTGGGTCCCGAGCAAGGATTCTCCGAGTGGATTCGGTCTATGGGTATCGATCTTCTGCGCGCCCCTCCCGAGCGTCTGCTCGATCAGCTTCAGTACAAGACTGGCAGCGGCGAGTTCGTGTTCTGGGCAGCGCAGGACACGGCGTACCAGGTTTTGACCAAGCACGACGTCGAGGACGCGAATCCTATGCATAGAATGCTGGACACCTTGATGCATACCGCGCGCTCCGTATCTGCTCAATCTCGGCATCTACGCGACCGCATCGAGCCTGAGGTCGGCGAGCGTGGTGCTGGGATGTACATCCCCGAGGACCTGTGCGCGTACACTCTTGCCTGCATGGAAATCGCTCAGCGCGGGTCGACCACAGGCACTCCCATTACAGAGCTTTCCGAGGCATCCACACGTCTGCTCCGCGGACTTGTAGCTTCTCTCACCAAGCTCGCCACGTTCCACTTCAAGGATCGCGCAGACGGAGGACGTCCTGTCATCCGTCAGGCTATCATGAAACGCTTGCTTCCCGAGTGGCGACGTGAGCCTGCCCTGCACCTGCCGTTCTTGCTGCGCGATCCAGTCACCGTCCTCTTCGAGACAGCTGCAGTCGCGCCAGAAATACTGCGCTATGTCATCGTCATGCTATATTACGCCAGCGTCGCCCGAACCGCCCTGCGACTTGTCTCCCATCTAGGAAAGCCATCACACCAGGACATCACGGTCAACGGCGACGTCGACTACAACAGTTTGTTTGGAGATATCCGCATCTTCGTCAGCTCTGTCGCTCGTCATTCTCCTACTCTCGACCACACCGCACAAATGGTCATGAACTCCCTAGGCCCGGATGCCTTCAACCGCTTCATTTTCTCGCATACTCTTCCCTTTCTCCGCCGCGCGGCCATGCTTATGAAGGCCATTCTACCATCAGCCCTCCGCCCGGTCACATCACCTAACGCCAACGAGTACTCGCAACTCCTGGAGACGCTCTCCATACCGGCACTATCACAGCTAGCAGGGCAAGAAGCGTTGCAGAATGTCCTAGCCGGTTGGTGCGCACACTACGGCTTCGTATACTCGCCATCACCGCTCGACTTCACGATAGCGCTGGAGTTTCCGGGCGCGTACAACCTCATCACGCTTCCTCCGGCGCTCGACACGTTGTTCGTCCAGGAGAAGACGATGATCTGTCCGCGATGCAAGACGGTGCCCAGCGATGTCGCTGTATGTCTGATCTGCGGCACGATCTGCTGCTTCCAAAGCCATTGTTGTCGGGACGCGGACGCGCGGGACAAGGGCGAGTGCAACATGCATACGCGAGAGTGAGTAGACTTTGTTCTGTTGGGATACTCTATACTGATGCTCGTGCAAAAGCTGTGCAGGTGTAGTGGGTTTGTACTTCCTCGTGAAGCGGTGTGCGCTGCTCTACCTGTACGCGAACAACGGGAGCTTCTCGCACGCACCGTACCTGGACGTGCACGGGGAGATCGACTTCGCGATGCGGTATGTCCTGCGCTTCCCTTTAGCGTGTAGGAAACTTATCCACCCTTCTAGGCGTGGACGGCGGCAGTACCTGCATCCCACCCGAATGGACGAGATCCGTCGCGTCTGGCTCAACCACGGCATCCCGACCTTCGTCGCGCGCAAGCTCGACTCCATGATCGACAGCGGTGGTTGGGAGACGTTCTGAAGACAGCAGTCCACCAACGCTTGTTTTGCTTTCATCATTGCTTTTTTCGCATCATGTTTCTATTTCTCGCCTCATCGTACGCACGCAACGCACGCAACCTGTATTGTTAGCCACTGCCAGCAATCGATACCACGCTTTCGAACTCGCAATAGTGCACCGGGAAACGGGAGCGAGAATGTATAAAGGATTCCTGGCATGTAACAGGCGAGCGTACAGTAAGGTGTGTGAGGAAGAGAACGAGAGCGAGAGCGAGGGACGATGGATGACGAGGGGAGTATAGATTGGATTGGATAAGTCAAAGCGCAAACGAAAGCGATAGGTCCAGTGCGAGTGCTAATAGAAGGAACGTCTCAGGACGTCGAGCTGTAGTTGGTCGGGGCCTTCCCGTTTCCGTTCGAGTGCACGAGCTTCGTGCTCTCGTTTACCGGGCGCGGCCCTTCGGTCTGCTTGTTCAGGTTGCGTTCCACAATACTGCACAGCCCCGTAAGTCTGCGGGGCAAATCCGAGGGAACTACGACAACGACGCACCCTTTCATAACGGCAGCGGTGCTCATGCGTTTGGCACGACGTTTCGACGAGTTACTCTCGTACTGGTCGAACTCGTCCACGATCTCCTCTGCGATGATCTCCTCAATAACGTCCTCGAGCGTGATGACGCCTATAGCGCCGCCAGGTTCTCCAGGCGTCTTAGAGATGAGCAGCAGGTGCGCGCGGCCGGTCTGGAAGTAGTCGAGCGCCTGAAAGCAGTTGATGTCCTCCGCCGCCTCCGGTAAGAGCGAGAGCGCGAAGTCGGAGACCTTTTTGCACTGGCTCGGGTCATACGTCAAGAGCTACAGCTGTCATGAGCATTGTGTAACTGCGATCATTAGCCTCCAGCACACCTTTTTCAGGAGGAGCAGTCCGACGAAGGACAGCGGCGCGCCGGCCTCGTGTACGGGTACACGCGAATACCCGCTCAGCAGTAGCTTATCGACCATCGCATGATCGAGAACGTCGTTTTGCTCGAGTGTGAACACGTCCTACACACGCGCACACAGAATCAGCAGGGTCCACCACGCGGGCGGGGTGTCGAAGCCGACCTTCATGGGTGTCATGATCTGCGCGACCTGGGTCTCATTCAGACTGAGCACGCCGTTCAAGATGGCGATTTCATCGTCCCGCAGGGGTTCCTCGCCCTGGCGGTGGAACTGGAGGAATGTACGGAGCTCGGCTTTCTTGTACGTATTCTCCTCTGCGGCGCCAAGGACCCGATCAAGGAGCTTCGCGGTAGGATATGCAATAGGTGCTACAATAAGAACGTAAATGAAGACTATGGTGAAGGACGAGGCGAGAGCACGCACAGAGGAGCCACATAAGCCCGAGCACGAACTTTGCGCAGCGCGCGCCGATGACGAGACCATAACGTGCGCATATTGCCTGTGGAATGACCCTGGAAGACTATGAGCATCTCTTCGGAGGCACAGAACACCGGAGGGACTCACTCGCTGACGACGAGATCACGGATCTGCATGAGCGAGGCGCCGAAGACAGTCGGCACGCAAGGGGCCGTGCTCACCCAAATATAACTGCAACAAGGTGTAAGTCATAGAAGATATAGGTGTAAGATAGACGGTAGTGTGCGTAGCATATAGGATGTAGGATGTCGTGGAGACGGGTGCGCCGAAGCTGCGTGCCGCGAGCGGCAGCAGACACAAGCTCGCGTCGCGCACAGAAACTCCCCGACTTTGGATTTGGAAAGGACGATGGAGGGAGATGCTAAGGAGTGTACGCACCAATCATAGTTGTAGAGATGGCGACGGCGGCAATACCACCACCAATCTGAACGCGTCGGCAGTCGGTCAGCACCTGCACAGCGACGCAGCGAGTTACAGCATAACTCACGGCGCTGTCGAGAAAGATAGGGAGCGATTCATTGACGACCTTGTAGCAGAACGTTCAATAGGATGCTGCCATGACTGGAAACTGCGACGCACGACGTTGGAGAGCAGAAGCGACTGTATAGCGCGTTCAACTTGGGATATATGCGCTGTACAGCGAGCAGGGACTTACGACGAGAACCCAGTGGCGCCCTTTCTTGAGCAGGTCGAGAACTGGCAAAGTCGTGTGAGCGCAACGAGATGCTGGCCGGCCGCTCGGCATCGCGGATCGCGAGCGCTCACCGATGCGCGCGTTCTCGCGCTCCTTCTCGTCGTCGCTGCTGACGGAGAGCACGCGTAAATGAAGCTCGTCGAGTCCCATGAGGCCGAGCGTGAGCCTGGCGCCAGGTTGCCGTGAGCAGAGGATCGACGGTGCAAATGACGCGCCGCGCACCCCGCAAAGACGCCGCCAGCGAGAATGAGGCACGCCGAGATTCCCAGCTTCCACCACAGCGCAGGCGAGTTTATGGGCTCAGGATCCTCTTCAGCGGCGAACAGGGCCATGCGCCCCAGTCTGAGCACGCTGTGAATCGCAGCGGGCGACGGCATGTTGAAGGAACGAAAGCAAGGAACGAATGCCGAGAATAAATCCCGCGTCTTGGTATTTTTGCACGGTATTGGAAATTGCACAAGGGGTGCTCGTACCAGGTAAAGTACTGTACTTCTCTAACGCTGGAATTCACAATACTCTGGCCATCACTTAGGATAACGTTTCGCTCGTCAGGGTCGGCTTCGCCAGTCCCAGACTCTTGCGTCAAACCAAGGAAGACTCCTTCAGCACATCTCACGCGTCGTTCAGAGGGAACCAGTGTGCAGAGGGGTCTGTAGAATATGATTTTGTCGACTCGTCATCAGCGACATACCAGTACGTGACTACGGTAGTGAATTGGTATCCTTGGGGCCACCCATCGGCGCATACTGGCATGATCTGGGCGTCTGGCGCTCCAGCCGCGACGAAGTCCGCAATGTCTTTGGTCCAGTCTACGGGTCTGCAGCAGGAAGCAACTGGGCAGCCCGTTGCACTTGTAGGAGCTCTTGCCAAACGGTCAGCGTTCATTCACCCATACGCTGCCGTCCACAAGGAATGCCGCAGCGCCTTTCAGCGCTGGGGTGCGCCATTACCCGGCCGCCTGCTAGGTGCACGCCGATCACGAGGGCAGAGGATGGAAGGAAGACGTGTAGGTCTTGCATAGCAGCGTGGTCTCCAGCTACAAGTACACCGTGAAAGCACGAAAGCACATACATATCAAGTCCCGTCGAGAGCGCTACTTGAGCACGGTTTGCCGCTGCTCAGCAGGCGTCTTGAGATAGTCCCAAAGCTGCGTGAAGACACCGAAAATCTTGGATCCGAAATCATCTCCCTTCAGCGCGGCTGAAACATCCTGTAGGGGAACCCATCGCGCAGACGGATCGAGACGAGTCGTCGAGTTGGGCGAGACATCGTCGTCCACATAAGCGGCATACCAGAATGTAATGAGCTGATACCCCTGAGACCATCGTTCTGTGGGCTTGTCGACCCAGAGCGTATCGAACGTGATGTAAAAGGGGTCAACACTCCGCTCGTCCTCGATGCGCGCTATTGCCTCGTGTTCCGGCTCGGTGTACTCTTTCACGAGCTTGGGGAGCGGGAGTAGAGTACACTTGCGCCCGCACTGCATCGGGTCCTCGCATGAGTGCGCCACATCGGAAGATCTGGAACCCAACGCACCATCGCTTGCACGGGCTCTGCAGGAGAGCCCAATAACGCGTCGATATCCTCAGACTCGCCTCGCGGGAGGGTTGTCATGTCCAATCGTTTGTTGTAGACCATGAAAACGCGTTCTTGCTTCCGGTGGATGAGAACCACACCCGTCTGCACCCTGAAGTCTCTAAAGCCTATATTGGCGATGTGAACTCGTGGAAGGAGAACTGTACGCACGCAGAGGCCCAGAATACGTTTGCCAACAGCCTCGTCGAGTTTGGGGTTGTCTTGTACTGATAGCGTTCTGCACCTAGGTTCATGGTTGTTGGCGAAGAGGTTGAACGCACCGGCCCGAGCCGAGCGACCGGGACGGGGTCCGTCGGACCCTGTTTAGCCTCCGCTCTGGAAGAACATCGCTTTCGAAGTGTATGGGGATTCGGCAGACGCAAGATATACTCAAGGTGCGAGAATGTGTAACTTACTCAGTGGCGCCAGGTCGGGCGGTAGTATGTCCCGTAAAGTGACGAAAAATTCCCGGTACAACACAAGTTGTCGGAAGTACAGTATGATGCATACGGCAGGTGCAATTTTGTAAAATATGTATAAAATCACGTCCCCTCGGCATGCTCGATGGCTCCTCCGAGAACCCTGCTCGAGCATTCTCGTAGCTGCTTTGCAAATGCTATTAAGCCCACCGCGCACGCCACGTGCACGGTGTCTGACGCGTTCGCGCGCGCCTCACGCTCTTCGCGCCGATGCGCTGCCGCACGCGCGCCCCGCGCTGGCTGTGATTCCTGCCAACTACAAGCGGGCGACCTGGACACCTGGGTTGCGAGCGGTGGCGTGCGTCACTGTTGTCTCGCGCGCGCGTCGCCCTTGGCACCAATTTTTGCGCTGGCCCTCGTACTTTTCAGTTCATAGAACTCTGACCTTCGTCACCTTCGTCACGAGCGGGAAATACTGGCATAGAGCGCAGGTATTTAGCCGGCGCACATCTCAGCGCACGTCACTTGCGGCGCACGCAAGGACGGCGCGACGCGGCAACGGCGACAGCGCGCGAGACGTCACCCCCAAGCATGTCGCATACGAAATCTGAGAGGGCAAGCGGAATCGTGCAGTAAGCACCCAGTCGCCGCGGTCGAAACGCTGTGGTAACGCGCGAGTGAGTCGCTAGCAAGATCATGGTGCGGCATCGTCATCCGTTCGCTGGCGAGTTGGGGTGATATTTCATCGTTGTAAGAGTCGAGAAACAGAACCAAAGGGGCGTTGAGCAGCCCAAAGGTAATCAGACACTCAAGAATTAGGCAAGAGCCCCATCCGTCGCAGGAAGACGAGGCAAAGCTCAGATCGTCGGGGTTGGAAGCCATCGGACTCGGCCGAGCTCGTCGATTTATACATAAAATTTGCGGCCATTTGTGTTGCTGGCCGACCGATCCTTAGGTTGCGCACATTTATTGTGTGGCTCGGAATTTTTCGTCAGTTTACGGGACATACGGTAGGGCGTCCGGTAAGTCAACATGCAAGTCGTAACTTGGAGCTTATGGTGTTTACACTGGCAACAGTAGGGTTATTGTCAAAGGCGAGGTGTTTCTACATGACAGGTAGGTCATCACTGGCATGTCGGACGGGTGAGCCCGTGGTGAATGCCTTCTCCCGCGACCCTCCTGTACTTCAACAACCCTCCGTCAATCGCTGGTTTCACGAAAACCTCAGACAGCAGAGAGCGTGCAGACTAGTCATAATTGCAGCACATCGATCCAAACTCGGAGTAAACATACATGCGAAACACAGTGAGGTATCACGTCGAAGCGTAGAACATACTCAGCATCCTTGGTGAGTCTTAGTGGCACGCCACAGTTGCTCAAAGAGGGAAAGAGCTTTAAGGTGAGCGTACTCGCGCCGGTGTCCACCCTGGGCCAATGTCGCGATGGCATCCTTTATCGGCACGAAGCTGTAATGATCGCCGACTCCAGGCTGACCGCGCACAAAGCCACCGTACCACGATATAACGGATTGCCGGAGTGAGCGAGACTTGGAGTCGGTGTACCAGTCAACGTCCAGCCCGAACGAAAAAGGGTTGGTCGTAGGAGCACTGTCCTCCTCGACCACGAGATCCTCCTCCAGCCGCATCCAGATCTGCACGTCCGGATTGCGGTATCGTTTGTCGGCATGGAGTAAAGGCAGTCGCTCGACTCGCAAGCCGGTCTAAGGGAACGAAGGTGAGTACAACTGTGAGAGGTCCTGCGCAAAGCGTGACGTACCTGGTCCTTGACGAACCGCAGCGGTGCCTTCACGAGGCCTCTAACTCCCAAAGACGGATGCGACACTGGAAGAAGTAGCACGCCGGTTTGCGGGTCTCTGACTACAAGAACGTGACCCGCATCGTTGATCACCACGGCGCCAACCTGGAACGCGAAATCGCTGAGCGTCGTGAGCAGTCATGAACTATGCAAAGTAGAAGGAGCACTCACGCAGCACAGAAGGCTGTTGGGTCTAAGTGTTGCTCCGAGTAGTCGGTTAGTATCCCTTCGGGCGTTCGTTGCGAAGGGGGCAGAGGTGTTTCCATCGCGGATGGAACGGCGTCAAGACACAATGACGGTTCAACCACCGGTGGATGCCGACACGGCCATCGCCGCTCCTATCGTCCCCCAGCACACCACTGACGATCGACATGGCATCTGTGCTTGCGACTTCAACCCCTTACAAGACCCAATCTGCTGGGGCTGCCTCGAACAGGCCTCAGGACGCTCTGAAGGCCCTCCTCGTATGGGAGCTCAAAGACGTCGTCTTCGAAAGCAACCAGATCCCCACGTTGTTCTTTCCTACCCAGATCGCAGAAACTTACATCCTCCCAAGGAATTCGAAAGGGCTGATTCCGGTTTGGGAGAGCCTCGGAGTGCTTGATTTAGAGGAGGAAGACTACTACCTCCCGCTCATCTCTCTCTTGAACGCGATCACGACCCACTCTAAACTGCTGGCACGTGTGCGCTTCAGGGCGTACAACAGGCGCATGGGGAATAGCTTTGATGGCGCTGGGCGGCTCAAACCTGACGGGGTCGCAACCGACGAAGCGCACGAGAACGACAAGAACGTCCTGTGGCGCGACGTTTGGATCGCCATCGAGGTCAAAAATCGCCCCTCTGACGGCCTACGTCAGGCATTGACGTACGCACGCTCACTGCTCGAGGTCGGGAACAAATGGTTCTCTATGGTGCTGCACTTCCGACCTGCAGTCACTACTCTCCGCATGTGTTTTGCCACGAGACATGGCGTATTCCTCACCCCCGAGTGGCATCTGAACCGGACGAACGACTATATCAAGGCAGCATCTTGCCTTCTTCAGGCGTGCGTTGCTCTGGAACGCAATGCCATGATCGATCAGTATCATCTCATCCACGATCAGACTGGCCGGGTCTCGTTTCGCCTGCCAGTGCCTGGGATGGGCACCTTTGCCTACGTGCGGGAACTGCACCATCGTATTCATATCGTCGGCAGGGCCACGCACGTCTATAGTGCGGCTCGTACAGGCGACGTCAGAACGCTTCCCGATGATACCTCGGAGGTGGCACTGAACAAGAAGCTCGTCGATACACTCGAGCGACACGCTCCTGCCACAGACGATAACAGACGTCCCACTCGCACGCTCAGATCCGATACTAAATCGGCACAGAGCTCCCAGCAGACGTCCCAACAGCCATCGCAACCTGCAGCGTCTTCTGCGATCCCGGCGATGTCTGCGAACTCGGCCAATGCTGCTGTCCCAGCTAATTGGGAGTCGCTCTGCAGCAATACATCGTCGGCTTTTTTCTATCCTGACGTTCAGCAATGCGTTATCAAAGAGGCATGGGTCGTCTACGAACGCTTTCAGGTCGAGGCAAAGGTTCTAGATATCGTCAGAGGCTCCTACGCTTTGCCAGATATAGCTGGATATACGACCGTCCCACACCCCGGCATGGAGCGACTGGCGCACTTTTCTAAGGAGAGGCTAGCGTCCGAGTCGTGGCGATGCGGTCTGTGGTCCGAGGTGTATTCGGGTGAACGCACCCAACCTCGGTTCACTCCTCGCGTTCACGTGTTGATTTTCTACAAGACCGTTGGTAACGATCTGGCAAGTATCATCGGCAATGCTATGGCTGTAGCGTACGTGATAAAGGATGTCATCATCGGTATGCCCCGCTTCACCCCAGATGCTCTCACATTGTACTCATGCAAGCGCCAGCCCTTTACATTCTATTCGTGAAGGGATTTTTGCATCGCGATATATCGGCAGGCAATATCTTGGCCCTTCCGAATGTGAAGACACACACAGCGAGGCAGATGGCAGGTTACGAATGGTTCAATTTGGAGAACCGGTTCGTCGCTTTGCTCGAGGCTAGGCTGCTTCTGATATCTCCGCAACCACTAGCTTCAAGCCGTTCGCAGACCTCATCGGGGAGCAGTATGGCTTCGTCTGTGACTTCGACCAAGTCGTGAAGTGGGACGAAGATCGTGTGCACGCTGCGGCAAGATCGGTAAGTTTGCATCCTTCGATGCTTCCCCGGTACTAACTCGCACCGCCAGGCTGCACTGGCATTTTTGTCGACGTCCCGACTGTTCGCCATCATCACGAACGACACCTCGGTGGACACCCTTGCCGATGATCTGGAGGCATGCATCTGGACCACGCTCTTCGTCATCTTGAAGCAACACCCCGAGCACGATCTCTCTCCCATCGAAAAGGATCATCTCGCGGCGTTGAGCAGCGATAAGGCATACGAAGTGCTCGCCGCGAAGCAACTCATCCTCGATCTCACTGCAAACCCGAAGCACCGCGACACCCACACAGCTCTCCGCCCGACATGGCCCTTGTGGCACCGCCTCTTCGCGGCGGCCAAGACGGCTCGACACGAGACAGAGATGGTTATCCAACGCTTGAATGAGAAGAAAGTGTCTCCGGACGAAGACGAATTGAAGCGTGTCAGCGTCGACGCAGTGTTCTTGTACCTCAACGCCGTGAAGGACGCAGTGGCTGACTTGAAGACGTCTGGAGTTTGAGTACCATCCGCCTCGTAGTGCCAGTAATTCTGCGACTAGGTACGTTCAAGTGATCCCTCGACGTTTCGGCAGTTTGACATCAAAATCCTTGGCAGGTCGTGCACTGATCCTATGTAACGCGGTTTGCCTGCCTATGAGCGTTCTGGAAATATTACGTGCAATGAATCTACTTCCTCTGTACTATATATTTAATTTGCGTCTTCATCCCCGAAGAACGTCCTTGATGTAAATGCAATGATACCGTTTATTACGTCCAATTCAACATCCTGCACGCCAACGGTTCAGTACTACTCCCTAACCGGCGAGGCGGACGGTATATGTCGCTGTTGGATTGCACTCAGTGACTCACGCGAGGGCGCTTACGCGCTCGTACTATCAGCCCGACTCTTCGCGTACCCCTTGCGTACACCCACCGACTGCTCCAAAGTCGACCCCATGCGACTCACAGTCATGACGATGACCCTATGCGTTGTGCGCGAAATGCGCATATGGAGAATTTCGGGCGGGAACGCGCGAGGCATGTTCGCGACCCACCAGCTCGCATTGCGTCAAGAACGACTTGAAACGCGCAAGGGACGGACTGGAGCACGTACTGCTCACCTAACCCGCCCGCCAAGTCGCGCCAACCCCTCGCTTTCGTCAAGGTCGTGTCGGTGCCGTCCCAAGTCATACACCACTTTACAACCCTCCGTCGCTCTCCTACACACCGACTCCTCGCCGCTGACGACTTCTGGACCTTCAATTCATTAGAACGCTCACCTCCTGTCTGCAAAACTCGACGGTGGCCGTTTCGACATGACCGACTCTACGCGTACCTCTTGCGTACACCCACCGACTGCTCCAAAGTCGACTCTGGGCGACTCACAGCCATGTAGGCGACCTTAAATGTCGCGCACGAGACGCGTATATGGAGGAATTGCGGCGGAAACGCGCGAAGCGCATTCCCGACCCGCACGAGGTCTCCAGCTCGTGTCGCGTCAAGAACAACTGGAAACGCGCAAGAGATGGAA
>KV426372.1:8479-44788 GCA_001632375.1 Exidia glandulosa HHB12029
ACGGACGCACCTCGGCAGCAAGGCTCGTCCACTCCTTCAGCGAGCGAATGTAGTCGTCAAATCCCTCGTCGACGGCATAGTCTGCACCCCATACGAGAAACGAGTCGAATTTGCCCGCCGGCGTGAGTTGCCGCGTCGCCACTGCGTCTGCGGGTATCTCAACGTCCAAAGAGGCTTCATCGGCTGGCAGTGGCGCATCGAGGTCCATTGCATCGGGCATCGCCTCTACTGGCTCAGGCTCGGGCTCGGGCTCGTCTCGAACGGTCGATGAGCGAGTTTTCCGTCCTTTACTCTTGGTAAAGGCCTTCTTCGGCTTCGTGGGCGAGGGCGGCCGTCGAGCATGACTGCTCGCTGTCAAGGTCGACGCTTGCGCGTCTGACTGGAGCACGAGACCCACGTAACCCTCTGGTAGAGCAACGCGGGTCCCTTCGACCGTGCGCCCTCGGAAGGACGCGACATGGCGCTCGCGTGTGGGTGTTCCGTCCTCGGCGACACCGGCCGGAGTCGTTTTGACGCGAAAGTAGGTCGAGAGCGGCGCTGGGCCCGTGTGCGCGATGTGGAACGGCATGAGGCTCGGCGACGCGTCGGGAAGCGGCCCGGACGGCTTGATGGAGAGCGTCGCGTCCGACATGGGAGAAAGGGAGAAAGAGTGCGGAAGCGGAGTTCAGACCGCGTTCCGTCTCTTCTCCTCTTCCCATCATGTCGTCGCGCAAACGCAAAGCTTCTGCAACAGAGGATCATTTACTCTGCACTCACGACGAGCTTGCCACTGGACCGTCTGCTTATGCGGCTGCTGTATCCTATCGTATGCATGCGACAACGCAGATCGCAACGGCCGCAGCGCTCGACAGTCCTGGCAGTATAGAGTTGGGCGGAACTTTCCCATACCCTTTGGTACTTCCAGAGGATGACATTGCTCTGGACCCGAGCTACCCCGCTCAGAGCTTCCGCAGCTGGCTCAAGGAGCCCGATAGAAACGAAATCGTCCCCACAAGAAGCATCGTTTACGTTGCGCGCCCACCGAGCGTATCCCAAAGCGCACACTTTATGCGCAGCTGGAGCGGTTCCGACGCACACCGACCCAGTATACAACACATAACAAGCTACATCAAAGCATTCTACCACGGGTTGCCTGTTCGCACGCTCCCAGAGCAGTTGTCCTTCACTACATGGGACGATGGTCCAAAGACATCGACAGCACAAGCCAGCAAAGCATCTACACCGCGCTACGTTGGGATCAACACCTCTTCTGAGAGCATTCGTCTTCGCACGCGAGCGTGCCCTGACAAGCTATACCCGCGACAGTTGAATTCGGACGACCTCCTCGACGCTGCTCAGAGTGTCCTACCGGAGGACGCCTACGCGCTTATTCTGCTCGTCGAACACGATCTTTGGGAAGGCCCCGGAGATACCTTCATTTGCGGGCGCGCATATGGCGCCAGTCGGATCGCGGTAGTTTCCATGGCGCGATACGACCCCGTGCTCGACGTTCGACAAGGCGTAGAGCGCGTCCACGCCTGGCCTGCGTCCCACTGTGCCGCGTACATACAGCATCAGTGCGCCAACTCATCCGACGCGGGCACCGTAGCGAAGAAGAAGCGCAAGACTTCTAAAGCTCCAGCAGGCGAGCCTGCTCTAGCAGCACAAGGCTCGCCATTGTACTCAGCTGTCGCCGCATTCAAAGAGCATTCAGCGGACGAGACCGACGTCGGCCTATGGCTTTCACGCGTATGCCGTACGGCCGTGCACGAGCTCGGCCACTGCTTCGGCCTCGACCACTGCGTGTACCTCGCATGCGCTATGCAAGGCACCGCTTCCATACGAGAAGACGCGCGCCAGCCCCCATATCTCTGTCCTGTAGACCTAGCGAAGGTACTTCGGGCAACCGGCCAGACAGACGGCGGCCGAGCTCGTACTGAAGCTCTGCTGGAATTTTGCCGGAGCCAGCAGCAGGGGAGCAGTCTCTTTGCTGCCTTTGCGGCATGGATGGAGGCAGGCCGATGACTTACACTTCGAGACGCTGGAATGTTCTATCTCTCCCCATCGTACGTCGCCCTCTGAACCTCTCCGCTTCCCAGATCACGATGTATACGCACATGACTGGGAATCGATTGCGGATGTACGAGTACACGAGGCCGCCACCATCGCCTCATCGGAACTCCGGGCGTCCGGCAAGCCGCCACATCCTAGCAACCAACCACGTACCGTCTCGGGCTCGCTGTGTACATAAGACGTACCACGTCGTTGTGAAGAGCAACATTTGCCGAGCACGGCGATCGCGAGAGACCAGGCCACCCGCCACATTGCTCATCCTTGGCGACCTCTCCGCACATGTTAAATAGCTGGATGTTCCTCTGGGCTTTAGAACAAGATGGCCGACACCTCTTCCTCTACCGCAGCTGCTCTCGAAGCTCCTCCGCCCATCGCTGGGACGACAATGGACAGCACCGTCACTACCACCGCATCGCCGCTCAGTCGTGCCGTCCCCGACGCCAACGCCATCGCAACGCCAACCGAGCCAGGTACTACTCTGGACGGCGCTACTGCAACTCCTCTCGACGCTGCTGGAGGAGACGCGGGCGCGGACGTTGATGCCGTTTCGGCGCCAGTCGGCTCTTGCGTAGAGTTCAAACGCCTCGACGAGTACTGGGACAAGGAGGAATACCAATGGGTCCAGCGCGAGAGTGCTCCACCGCCGCCGCCACCGATGCCGAAGGTCGACAAGTGGGGCCAGTACTGCTTCACCGTGGTGCAGATTCTGCACGAGAAGACCATGCAGCCTACTCATACAGTGCAAGTCGTCATCATTATGCCCTCATCTCGCTGCGCATTCTCACACCCTCTTACAGGATTGAGCTGAAAAGCCCTTGGTTGCAGAAGGCGTGCAGGCGGGCTATCGGGTACATCTCAGAGATCGTTTGGGGTCGTCGGGTCCCTAGGGTAAGCACCCGCATCATCACAATGCGTACTGTAGACTCATCCTTCCCCAAGATTGATCCAGATGTCTTCGTACGCTTCTTCCCTCTGCTCGAAAAGCATCTCGCCTCTCTCAAGACAAGTGGGTCAACGGACGAGCAGAAGATCGCACAGTTGCAACTCCTCATCGACTTCCTTCGTTCAGAATACAGTTCGACCTTCGACGCTCTCGAGTCTGCGACCGCTCGCTCAGAGATTACTTTCGCACTGCTCGGACACATCCTGATGCCCGACACTATTCTTTTCTCCACGACTGGCAGTGCCGGGGAGCCTGTCGCACATCGCCTCACGTCGGCCGAGCAGCATGTGGACAGCCGCGGCGCCACGTACTGGCTCATCCGCGCTGTTTACATTGAAGCAACTGGCTCGCGTTCTTCCAACTCACCCAAGTTTGGATGGTCGTCCGTCTCCTTCAGCATTCCCGAGTTCAAAGCTACCGTCAAAATCTACTCGCTGCCCGTGTATCCCTTGCGCTTCAACCCTCAGGAGGCTGAGATCACTGCCAAGATTATCGCTCGCGGCAAGCGTTGGGCCTCTCTGGACGGCATTCATCATATGCAATACGGCGGTATCGCGTCCGACGATCGACGCGTCTTTGTGAATTCGCGCATCATGATCGATCGAGGTTGGCTAGCATTGATTCTCATTTTGTACGCGAGCTGACTCTTGGCGGCAGCTCTGTACGACAGCATGAGCGGGGGCTCACCGTCAGTCATCCGCCGCGATCGGTATTCGTACGACTACGACTCTGATGATTCCGACGAGGAGGACAACAAACCCGTCTCGCAGAAGAAGCCTGACCCGTTCCCGCTCCTCAACGACTTGGCCGACGAAGAACTATTGCTGACGCCCATCACCCTGTACGGATTCTCCCTAGGTGATAAAATGTGGAGTAAGCCAGTGGACATCACCATTTCAACATTGACGACACTGATCATCATCTCCCACAGTGCGCTTCAACATCGAGTTGGTCAAGGACATCAAGTGGAACGAGGAAGCATTTGAACGCTTGGTCCTCCCGCCTGATCAGAAGGACTTGATCAGAGGGCTGGTCGAGGCCCAAGCTGAGAGTAGCTTCGAGTTTGATGATTACATCGAGGGTAAAGGCAGAGGTCTCGTCGTCAACCTCTTCGGTGCGTGGACCGAGTTTGACACCAGTTCAGATGCTCACCCATCGTAGGACCTCCGGGAGTGGGCAAGACCCTATCTGCCGAGGCTACCAGCGAGCGTGAGACACTCCTAATCCTCCCCATTCGTGACCTGACGATTTTTTGCAGACCTAAGGAAGCCTCTCTATGTCGTCGGCGCAGGCGATCTTGGGACGAGCCCCTCTGCACTTGATTCATCCCTCACTCGCATTTTCAAGATCAGTGCAACGTGGGGGGCTGTGGTGCTCATCGACGAGGCAGACGTCTTCCTCGAGCAGCGCTCGCTCCATGACCTCCAGCGGAACGCTCTTGTGGCCGTGTTCCTCCGTCAACTCGAGTACTTCGCGGGCCTCCTCTTCATCACCACAAATCGCGTCCGCTCATTCGACGAGGCTTTCCAAAGCCGAATCCACGTCTCCCTTCGCTATCGCGAGCTTGAAGAAGACGCGCGTCGCAAGGTCTGGCGCTCCTTCCTCGACAAAGTCGGTCTCGCAAAGGATGGTCTCTCAGGTGCCGAGGAGGACGAGCTCGTTAGGACGCCGCTCAACGGCAGGCAGATCAAGAACGCCGTCAGAACGGCCGGTGCTGTCGCCGCGAGTCGCAAGGAGAAAGTCGCGTTCTCGCATCTCAAGAGCGTAGTGAACATCATGCAGCAGTTCGAACAGGATTTCCGCGAGCTTGCCGAGGGAGCCAAGTAGACTAGCACAGGTCGACCCATAGATCGTTACGAGTTCGTACATACAAACCAAATTGACGCTTGAACAGCGATATCTCATGGTCATACGGTCTAGGTGTGGAGAATACCTGAGAAGTACTGGTCGAGGTACTTCACGCCGTCCAACGGCGCGATAGCTGAGACATACCCGTCCGGACGCACAACTACAATCGCGCCTTCTGTTGTCGAAATACCATAGGTCTCGTAGACCTTTCCACCAACGCCGCCAGCGAGCTGTTCGTCATCTGTCCACACTCTGCGAATTGCGTCAGAATATCGATGAAAATAAGAGACCTTCCTCACTTCGACCAGTGGCTGCGCAACGCGAGTGGGACATCCGTGAAGTTGACTTCCTCCTTCGGGGTCGTGCTGATTTCGTTAGGGCTCCATTCGCCTTCGAATCGTCAGTCGCGGACGTACCAAATCGTCACGATATCAAACACCGCATCGACCGGAGCGTTAGGCGGAGTGAAACGGCGTCTGAAGGAGGTGGCTGCGGAGAGGGCATGAGCCAAATCTCCGAGTTTCTCCTTCTGTGCCGGAGTTGATATATCGCCCGGGAACAGCAGCAGTTTGTACCGCGTGTCAGCAGGGATCAACTCCTGGATGTTCTCAGGACGCGCGTCCGCCGCTCGGACTACGACCTGCGGGATGAGGCGCTCGCCAATGCGAAGGTGGCGAGCGAGATGCTGGTTCGTTGGATCGACAAGTGCGGACGCTTCATAGTGAACGCCGATGCCGCTACGAGCAAAGTTAGATTATTCGTTCCCCCCCATGGCTTGCTCGCACCTGGTGAAACCGCCGAAGGTTTGGAAAGCTCTGCGAGTTTATTAGCTCGACTTCAGTCACTGAGGCATGGATGCTGACTCGAGGAACTGCTCGTGCGAAACTCCGTCCTCATTGTCATCACTGCGCGGCTTTCCGGAGAACAGCGCGGCGAACTTCTTGTCGAAGTTGATCAAATCCTGGGCGTACTTTCTATGGCAGCATTAGGCTATAATAATATGCAGGCCGATGAAGGATTACCTGCGTTCGAATTCGTACTAAAGACAGAGACGTGAGCATTGTATTCGGTCAAACGCGGCGTTAAGCGCACGGTCTTCAGAAGCGAGATGTCACTCCAGCCGCGGAGTACGTGGGCGATCTTCCAGCCTGCATTTAGGTCAATAATCAGAAGCAAGAATGGGCGCGGGAGAATACTCACTGAGGTTATGTGTGTCGTTCATGCTCGCATTCATGCCTGAACTACAGGTCAGTGGCACTGGCAGGCGCGAATGAATGGATGGATGGATCGTGCTCGCCTTGACCAGCTTTGGGGCTATGCGTGTGACATGCGTCACCCGCGATGAACACCCTCTCATGTAAGGAATAGCGAGCAGCAACGCGTTGACCGACTGGCTGCCTTTGAGGATATGATAGACGGGAAGTGGGAGTGATCACGTACTGACGTAGAGAGTCCACCACATGATCTCATGCGGGAAGCTAATGGTGAATGGCTGGAACGATTTCGAGGCGACCTAAGGTGTACCACGGGTGAGCAAAGTTGGTCTCTAGTGTTCTACTGCTTAGCGGACCTCCATGAGATGTTGCGGCGTGACCTTTGACTTGTCTATCCGTCCGTTCTCGACAAATGCAGCCTGTTCCACTTGGATGTACAAGCGGACAACGTCGCCCTCTGACCAAGGGCTACCGCTTAACGGAGAGTTGTACGTTGAAGGGACAGCGTACCTCGTGGGATGACCATGCAGCTTCCGTTACGACTGTGGATTGCTGACTTGTTCCTAATATCCGGGAAGTCGGTCTCGGGAATAGTGTCGACGACTCCCCAAACGTAGTCTTTGGAATGTCAGGGCATGAACTCCCGGTATGAACGACACGAACCGGTGTTCTCTCCCTCCATCGCAATGCCGAGCGTCTTGCGAACCCAGGAGTGAGCCCCTGACGGATACGAATGAGACGCGGAGCACGAAGGGAACGGACAAATAACACACCGTCAGCTCCCAAAACGTATTTCGCATAAACAACCTCCTCCTGTTGGCTTTCTGGGCGGCTCATGTGCTGAAGGACGACCTTGACAGCGTACGCTTGCGGGTCGCTGAGAATAGCCGGGTCTGAGGAGACTTCGAGGGACGTTGGCACGATCGCGCGATCCACTTGCACGCCTTTCTCTGACATCGCGTCAAGGAAGATCTTCTCGATCTCGCCTTGGTGCAAAGTGACCTAAATGAACTGTTACTTCGTGTAGGGGTGACGGCCAGGGACTGCGTACCTCAAACGGGTAACGCGCTGTGGGCGCCGTAACATCCGCGGCGCGACCTGTCCTCTGTGGACGATCAGGAATAAGTTCCACTCAGAAACGCAGACGCACTTCGATTCCGCCTGTAGGGCTTGGGTTGTAGAATGCCGCCTATAACGCGTTGGTATAGACGACTGAGAGGCGACTATTCATACCATGTGCATTTGATTGCCATGCTTGAGCAGGGGATCCGCCAGACCGTAACTCTGACACCGGCCCTGATGTTGAGCGACCAAATCGACCTTACGCAAACGCCTACCTGTAGAACTTCAATTGTTCGGGGTTGGATGCCGTCTGCCTGGCCAGCCATAACCTTGTCCTCGCTGTGCAGGGCTTCAGCGCGAGCTGTAGCAGCGAAAACGCGCTCGCGCCTACCGCTTATCGATGATGCGGACGTTGATACCCGCGCGCGCCAGGCCAGTCGCGCACATGACGCCTGCTGGTCCTGCTCCAATCTGCAAATCGTGTAGCTGTCAGTGCACGACGTGGAGGACAACGAGCGCGCGGAACGTACGATGAGCACGTCGACTTTACTCGCGCCTTCTGGAATCTGGACCATCGTAGCAGTTGCTGGGCAAGGAGCGTGGGCTTGTTAGCAGCGCGCGCTGTGGGACAGCTTATAAGGCTCCCCGAGCTCCGGTTCATGTGACGGGCGTGCGATTGTAGGTCTCCTTTGCGGATTGTCAGAATGCCTCACAGTCGCACGGCTACTCGGGCTTCGATTGCAGTCAACATCCTGTCTATGGCCGCTTTCGTGCGTCTGGACCGCACGCTCCGTGTCGCGTTGGCTGAACCTGGGTATGTGGTTTCCTTTCTGAGTAGTTCCGGTGGACGCTGACCTTACACACCCTGACGCTGCGCTTCTCCTCTCCCTAAACAGCCACCGTCTCTATTACCGTCCTGCTATCACAGTGGTCGATTGAGTCTCTGTCGTGGGCGAGCTTAGTCGCAGACATTACGCTCGCCGATTCTCGTTTGTCAGGCGCTTGTCAGAGCATCTTCCTCAGCCACCTGCGCGGACGCTCGAAGCAACGACAGCCCCGGCGGAGTGAATGAAGGCCATCATCCAGTTCCAGGCCCAGGTAGACGCAAGCAAGCTGTCCGCTTCACACCATAGGCACCGCCGTCCTTCATCGCCGTCCTGTGCTGGTGCCAGGCTGCTGCTTCACGACGCTGGAATATATCTCGTTCTCTACTGCTGCAGCTGTTCAGCGTGGGAGAACTCGCCGATTGCCCGGAGACGTGCGAAGGCGGCCATCCGGCATGACGTCGAGGAAGCTCGCGGCCGTTCAGACTGTTCGCAGCCGCCTTGCCCTCCCACTCGACATGACGATCCCCAACACGATGAAAGCCGCACGTGTCGTATGTTCCACGCGCCGAATGGCGAACCTTTGAGTAACTTGACAACGCAGGTAGAGGCTGGCGCGCCGTATGAGATCCAAGATATTCCCGTGCCACAGATCACAGAGCCTCACCAGCTCCTGCTCAAGACTGGCGCGGCGGGCTTTTGCCACACGGGTACGCGGATTCTGCGTTTGACGCACGCGCTCTCTGATCACTATGTCAGACACGATGGCGAGGAAAGGCGAAGGACATTACAGTACCCGCCCTATCACAGGTGCTTTCATGAGGGATGGACCGGTATGGACAATATCTGAATGTGCTCAGGATCGCACGAGCCGGCCGGAACGATTGTCGCAGTAGGCGACAGCGCAGCAGCGAAAGGATGGTCCATCGGGCAACGTGTCGTCGCAATGACCAATATCGGGTACTGCGGTACGTATTCCGCAATGGCTTGGTTGGGGAAGTACCTCTCATTCGCCGTGTAAAGGAACCTGTCCAGACTGCCAAAGTGGACGCGACAACCATTGTCCCGCGATGAAGTGGGTGGGACTCTCTACGGACGGAGCATTCGCAGAATACGTAATTGTTGGTGAGCGCCGCGCAGCAGAAAAGCGCTTCTTTCACTTGAGCTCAGATCCCTCGCGCTCAGACTGTCGAGCGGCCGCCCGAATCCCGGACTCCATGCCGTTCACATCGGCTGCTCCTCTGGCATGTGCTGGTGCTACCATCCATTCTGCCATTCTCGTCGCGAACGTTCCTCCTGGAGGCATTTTGGGCATCATCGGCTTGGGCGCTCTCGGCCACATCGGCGTGCAGCTGGCGCGTATCATGGGATACACCGTCGTCGGCGTCGACTCGCGCACGGCGCCGCTGGAGCTCGCGAAAGGTCTCAAACTTTCTCCTGCTTTACTCATCGATTCGACCCAAAGCCCGGAACAGGCGCAAGATGCTATCAAGCGCCTGGTGCCAGGAAAACCGTTCCCGGGTAAGTCGGCT
This sequence comes from Exidia glandulosa HHB12029, assembly GCA_001632375.1. Taxonomy (NCBI): domain Eukaryota; kingdom Fungi; phylum Basidiomycota; class Agaricomycetes; order Auriculariales; family Exidiaceae; genus Exidia; species Exidia glandulosa. The sequence continues at coordinate 17,955 of KV426372.1, forward strand.
GGCGAGTATCCACGCGAATCTTTGCGCTGAGGCCCATATCCAGGATTAGACGCTGCAATTGTCGCCACCGACGCAGTTCCGGCCTTCGACTTCGCAGTGAAAATCCTGGCAAAGCATGGGACGCTCGTGATGGTGAGTGGAGTCATTGCCGGGGTCGGATGAGATCTGACGAAGACATTCGCGAGGTCGGCCAACCCGGGAGTCCAGTTTCGTTCACGTGCGTTCGGGCGCTCGGCGCTCCCATCGCCGATGAAGCTGAGTAGCGGGATTCTAGGTATCAGGACATCATCTTCAAGGACATTACGGTACGTATCACTGCCTATATGTGTGGAATGGCCTCTGAGACTCGGGTTGAGGTCAAGGGGAGTGTCTTGTCGACCCAAGCCAATTTCCGCAAACTCGTCGAACTCGTCTCAAGGGAGGGGGTTGAGATCTACGTATGCGGGAATTTTGCAAGTGCTCCACTCCCTGACGCCGAACTCTCACAGACGAAATCGTACCGCCTCGAGCACGTCATGCAGATGGTCCACGACCAGGAGAATGTGGCAATGAAGGGAAAGTTTGTCATCGACTTCCAGTGAAACAGAACGATGCCTACTACTCTTCCTATATCTCGCCACGGAGTACAGCTTATTAGGTGCAGAGTATTCGAATACCACGATGACATCTATATCAATAGCTGAGAATACAGTCGGGAAGCTCTACAAGGATGTACAACGAGGTCCGCGGTTTGCACGTTTACGCAGGAACCTGACCCAAAGCTTGAAGTGCTACTCTGGCTGCCGCTTCTTTGGCTGCCTGGATGCTTCCTCCCGTGCCGGTGTACGTTCCGGAAGGGTTAAAGTTGCTCACTATGAACCATGAGCGCATGTCGCGGGATTGGAGGCAGGACACTCACGCGTGACAGTCGCCGTATATCCTATGCCAGGAATTAGTCGGTGTGAATACGAAATACAATTCGTGTTGACTCCATGCTTTTGATAGTAGTTGTTCAGCTGCTGGACGAGGCCGCTCGAAGATTCTACACAAGAAGAGTAAGATAAGTGACATTGATGCCTCTAAGTGTCGCCATACTCAGGTTGGACATGTTCTCAGGATGGAGATCGCGGTAGGAGTAAGAAGTGGTGGATGGAGCAACCTGAGAAGGGGTATACCCTGCAATTTATACTAGTAGTACCACCTGAAATTCCCCTACATTTCCGTCGGGCTAGACGGCTTAGTTGTGGCCCAGATGCTGTCGAGCTTGAGGCTCATTTGACGTTGTTGTCGGCGCGATGACGCGGAATTCATCCGTTTGCTTCCTGAACCTTCCTCGACTTCCGTCCGTACATGGCCGCAGTCCACTACCCTCCGAGCGACTGAGACGGAATGTAGTGACAGACTTTTGCTTTCATTTCTCTTCCTCGTATCTCCAATCAATTCGCACGCAATCGTCACTCAGGATAAAGCGATCGCCGCAGGCGTCAGCCAGAACAGGGAAACGTTTGAGGACATAGATGTCAATACAGTTGTTGTCGGTCTAATATTCGGACAAGATCTGCAATAGCCACATCGCCCATCCAGTAGTTTGTGGGCTCTCCGCGGCGATGGGTGCTATTCATCGCGTTTCCGGGTTTGAGTGCTCTCACTACAATCGCTATTGGGCCGACTGTCGGGCGCGTCTTCGCGCATTACCACAGTCTCACGTGGCGCTAACGGAATTCATAATAGACGCCACGGTTGGCGCCTCCGGGTGCTCAACTATTTGTCAATAGACCACATGTAGACGACCCTGGATCTTCTATACGTATCATGATACGGTGCCAGTATTATACACCGGGTTACCCAGCCCTGCAACTAGAAATCGATACATGTACTGGTAGGAATCGGCGTAGTCCTGAGGCAAACTATACGCTCAGACAGATTACATTTCCCATCCGAAAGGACTAAAGAGCCCCGATCGCTCGGAGCGCAGCTGCAGCTGCAGCTTCCTTCGCAGCCTGTTTCCCTACTCCACGTCCATGATACTGCCCATGGGGCTGATAGTTGTAGACTGTACCTCTAATCAGTCGCCAAACGAACCAGTTTGGAGTAGATGTTGCACTCACGCTTGACCGTCGCGATGTATTCATCGCCTTGTAGTCGTCGAGGTTCCTCGTAATAGACATATGTCTGCGGTTGGTAGCCCCGCTGCTGGTACCAGTTGTTGAGATACTGTACATATCCTTGTTGGTTGCTAACTGGACGGTCTAAGAAGCAGTCATCAGGAACGAGCTCGAGACCCGGCGAGCATTAAACGAACGGATGTAGGCCGACATTGTGGAAGAGTGATATGCTCTGAAGCCATATGATAGCGTCAGATATATAGGTTGATGCTAGAGTACTTATTCCGTTGCCTCTCACCGCGCTTTCGCGTGAGCTCGCACTATGCTCACCAGGGGATCATAGATTCTCATCGATTCGGTTCCTATTCCGCGGCTTCAGTGAGTACTGAATGAATATCCGCGTCGGTCAGTCACCTGGCTGGCGCGCGGAGCACTAAGCCGGACGCAGGTGTGGCGCCTCTTGGCAGCTGTCCGCGGAGATGCATTTTGTACGGAAGTCCTCGGAAGTCCATTGGCTTGACGACATGTCTGTTAACTAAAAAAAGCCATGTACGCATAACCCTTCCATGAATGGGTCGGCGACTGTTGACAGACGTTCCTCCCTTGACGTTTAATGTCCGCTGAGCAGGAGTAGCAATTAGTAGACAGTCGGAAAATCCGCAGGAGTCGCTCAAAGCCGGAGCCACACGAGTCATCACATCATTCACGTCCGCAATGACTGAAAACGCCGTGGTCGGACTGCGCTCACACTAGCGCTGGCGCCCATGCATATGGGCGTCTGGAAGGTTCGCCGCGGAATACTTGGTAGCGGAATATCCAACGCCGTGTAGAGCCTGAAAATTGTATACCTATGTTGATGACCAGTTCTCATCTGGATCTCAGCGGCGTGGTCGTCGGAATCAGTAAGAATCCGCGTACCCTGTGCTTTCCCGCCATGACATCGGAATCACATTGCGGATCTTCTAGATCTCGCGAGATGGTAGCCACAGCACGTGCGAGCGGAATAAAAACGCGTCGATCTTACCGTGTCGTTTTTGGTCTTGACTGTGGTGCGAGTCTTGCATGCCTCGAGCGGCGGAGCCCGGCGAAGCCTTCGGAGATCTTCGCCGTCCCACTGGTTCGCTGGTTCTTCGACATCAAATGGAGGCGCAGTCTTAAACTTTGTGTCAGGATTGAACCGCGTGAAGACGTGACCTAGGAGGCGTGTCGGTAATAGGGAACTTGCGAGGGTGGAAGACGCTCCAGTGCGCCGATACCGGAATCAAAGAGCTCGAGCTTGGATGCCAAATATGACTCACTCATGAGCCTTCATACCTCTGTCTTTGCTTATATTTGCAGTCTTGTGATGTCCTCTGAATCTGACGTTTCGTGTTCTGTCGGGACATCCCGACTTTCAAGTTTCAACGGGCCGTCTTTTTGTACCACCATCACTGCTTACCACGCCTCCCCTCCAACCTCGTACGCGCTCTGCTTACTCTACTATAGACTCGCCCTACACTTTGCGACCACAATACCGCCCGCAGATCGCGCACCGTGTGCGTCACTCTCCTATACAACTCTGCCAACACGCGTTCCCGCTCCCTGCGCCACCCTACGCGCAGCGAAGAGCTCGAGCTTACGCTTATGGCTCGACCAACACGCTATTGCGCCGTATATCCAGCGCAATTGGCTCGCGCGCTGGCGGTTTCCCCGGTGTGTCATGGTCTGCGCGCTATCGGCGTCTCCAATACGGCCTCGAACACGATATCAGTGGCATACCGCGCTCTTGATACTCTAGAAGAGTATCAACTGTTTCTTGTCGAGCTGCTGGACGCGCTTGTCTGTGGCAACAACTCACTGCGCGCAAATCCAGGTCTTTCGGTGCCCGCATGTCTTTCACGCACGATTCCCGTCTTTCACGTCTCGTTCAGCACCAATGATCTTCTACCCGCACTGACAACGCTGCAAATCACGTTGTCGTTGCTCGCGATGCCTTGGGCGCGTTTGCATTCCAGCATATATTCTCCGTGCCAAAGCGGGCACTCGGGTCTTGCACGTACAGGGTCGTCGCTTCCTGGACTAGGGTCTCCGTGTCGACTGCACCGTTCGATGCTTCGATCATATCCGGGAAGTCTACCTACGCTTCTGCGCGGAGGCCCTAGATGAAGAAACCCCACCGCATTCAAAATGTCCGCGTACATCGAGTGTCAAAGACTTTACGGACCCGATGCAGCGTACCACTCTGTACAAGTTTGCTGCTGACCGTGTCGTCTCGGTCCTCTGGGTGCTCCCAGGTCGTGCTATTTGTTTACTTCGTCAGGACCCCGGCCTGCTCCCGCCAGTGCGATTGATGCCTTTGCGGAAGGCAGAACTCCGTATTATGTGTTGCACTGCAAGGGGGGAGCTACGACGGAAACGTCGACAAGTTCATGAAGTAGACTATGAGTATGACTCCGTGGCTGGACGAAACTGCAGCAGCTCGGTATTCCGTCCGTCGGCGACTTGCAAGCCAGTGGGCGAGCTTGAATTCGAAACCTTGTTGCCTCATTCTTCGGGCGAGTTAATACAGCAGCCTGACACCACGGGCACCGACCACCTCTGTAGAGACTCAACAGATACCACCTCTGTTGGTTCCTCTGTAGGTGTGTGGCACATGCATTCCATTGTCCACCTAGACATTGCAACACAGTGGCGCCAGGCAAAAACAGACGGACTTACAGAGGTGGTGTCTGTTGGACTCCTACAGAGGTGGTGGGTGTCCCCGGTGTGAGTACAATCATCCATCGAGATATTCTACCCTGCTGAAGGGACATTGACAGAAGTTCATGAATGCAGTGGAAAGCGGTCCGCATTTTGCGCGTGGGCACTTGTCTTCAGCACGTACTGTACACCGCGAGACACGGGTTCCCATCATCAATATCTGCGGATGGAGCAAGCTCAGGAGACTGACCGACTGTGTCCGCGGGCGATGCATCACTTCTCCCAGTGCGCAGGCACAGCGAGATGCACGTCTCAGGTGGCAGGACGCAGTGTATGATGCATACCACTGCCACTGGAGGCCAGGACGGAAAGGGAGGGGAGGATACGGGGAGTGGTTCTGTAGATTGGCGCGTGTTGCCGGGTTCGCGCGCCGGCTGTGCGGGCGTGATGAGACGTCAAGCGGCGTAAGCGACCGACGCGCCTGCTTCCTGCTTCGACCCTTCCTTCGTGCAGCTCTGGATGAGCATCCACAGCTGGACCCAAGTATCTCCCCCAGGCTCTGCTGCTGCCTCCTGGGTCATGATCCCAGACCCGCCCACCGCGCCACCCACCCCTGGCCCCTCCCACGTCTCACAGCTGCAACAAGGCCCATCGCGCCGCTCGCTGTCCGGGCGCCCGCGCGGCCCCCGGCAGAGCGTCGTGTCCGTGCGCCAGCCCAGCGTCAGCCAGACCAGTCTCCCGCCCGTGCCAGTCGTGCGACCCGGCACCGACTGGGAGCGCACCGTCGCCGCAATCCGCCAGCAGCAGGAGGACCAGGAAGAGGACGACGGCGTCGACGACGACGAGGAACGCTTCCTGAACGTGCAGTTTCTGAGCCACATCGCGGTCAAGGTCCGCGACGACGTGCCGCGCGCGCTGCATGTCAAGGGCTGCATCGGCTACCGCGAGGCCTTCACCGGCAAGGACATGGTCGTGCGTCGCCCCGCGCGGTCTGGCGGCTGATACTTACGTTGCGCAGACGACGATACAAACCCTCATCCAGCGCGAGCTCATGCTCGCGTACGGCATCACCACCAACGACCGCCGACTCGCGCTGCACATCGCCCGCTCCATGCAGGCCCAGCTCTGGTTCTACGACGTCGAGTACACCGGCAGGCCGCTGTGCGACGACGTCGACGACCTCTACCGCTTCCCCGGCGACGCGGACGAGTCCTCCGGGCTCTACGGCGAAGCCCTGCCCACCGGCGTCAACACTGTGCTGACCCAGTGTTATTCCGTCACCTGCGACGAGGGCCAGCCCTGCTACTCCATATCCTGCCCCTTCAGAATGGTGCGGTCCCGCTCGCACGACACCACCACGGACTGATCCTTCCTTTGCACAGGTCGACGAACTGCTTGACGACGATCCGGCGTCCGAACCGCCCATGGTGGGCACTCCCCGTGTAACTCACTGTCTGCACCAGTTGACTGTGTGTCCCTCTAGCCCGTTGTGGACGACTGGGCCGAGCATTTGCCACCGGACATTCTCGCTACGCTAACAGACGCCGACCGAAGACGACAGGAGTGCGTAAACCATACGCGTCATTTCCATCTCTCCCTGATTCTCCTATTGCAGCCTTATCCGCGAGCTTATACGCGACGAGGAGGAATACAACATCCATCTCGACAGCATTGAATCTGTGCGTCCTAGAGTCGTACCGCGGCGTCGCACTCACAGCGCGCGTAGTACTATATGAAAGGCGTCATGACGGAGGAGGTTATCCCGGCGGACTACTTCGAAGAGTTCGTAGAGGGTGTGTTCAACAACATATCCGAGCTTCGTCGCTGCAACAAGCGTCTGCTGGAGAACCTGGCCATCCGCAAGCGCGAGCAGGCACCGATAATCCAGTGGATCGGCGACGTCTTCGTCGCTATCGCGCAGGAATTCCGTGCCGCGTACCCGACATACATCTCGCACATCGAGCAGGCGGAGAAACGGTTGCAGGACGAGATGAAGAGCAACGAACGGTTCAAGGGTTTTATCGACGTGCGCTGCCCTCGCTTCTCGCGTTTTGCCTAAACTGACGCGCGTCGTTCCTAGGAATATGCTGAAGGCGAACCGGACTCGCCGGCGCTTCAGCAGTTGTTGCACCTTCCGTCGAAGCGCTTGAGCCAGTATCCGCTCATGCTCGATAAGATACTCAAGGAGACCGACAAGAGTAGTCCAGATGTTGATTCCCTCGTAGAGGCTATCCAATCCCTACGTCGGGTCGAAACGGTGACGCTGCTACGGTCGATACAGTTGAATGGGAGCAAGACCACGACCTGGCATCAACTTGTCTCGCCAGAGATCAAGGCAACAGTGCCGAAGAAGGAGCAGCAGCGGCAAGCGTACGTCCCATCTTGTGCACGCGTCCCTTACTCACTAACCTTTCGCAGGCTGATCTTTGAGCTCATCCAAACCGAGTCTGACTATGTGCACGACCTGGAGCTCCTGAGCTCGCTCTTCATCCGTCCACTGTGCACCATCAACCCGCCCATAATCAACCGCGAGCGCACTATGGAGTTTATTCAGAACGTCTTCTACAACATCAACGAACTCCTCGAGTACCACCGCAAACTGCTGGACGACCTGCATGCCCTGCAACGCGAAGAGCACCCGTTCATCCGCTCCATCTCCATTCCCATGCTCGATGCCGCGCTCAACTGGCGCGACGCGTACATGGAGTACATCTCACACTACCCAATATCGCTGTATCATCTCGAGGAGGAGATCGTCAACAACCCCGCGTTTAAGCGCTTCGTCGAGGAAGCGAAGAACCACCCGGACGCGCGCAAGCTCGACATTCGCAGCTTCATCAACCGTCCCATCCCCCGGTTGCTCAAGTACGAGCTGATCCTCAAGAACATGCTCGGCGACACACCCCCGGGACACACAGACCACGCGGATCTAGGGCAGATATGCGACATATTGCGCGACTTGGGTATTTCGAGTCAACATGGGGCTGTTGCGTCGAAACGCAAAGTCGACTTGTGGCGCTATACCGCGGACTTGGTGTTCCAGCCAGGAGATTACGTTGTACGTCTTGAAATACTGTCCCGCTCGTACTGCGTCCTGAATGCCTTCATAGCCTCTTGATCTCGCGGACGAAACGCGATCGATTGTACACGCCAGCCAGCTGTACTTCGAACCGCGCGGAGGTGCCGGCTGGAGGGAGGTGTTCGTTATTCTGTTTGACCACTATCGTGCGTGCCACGTCTTGTTGGCTGTTCACCAACTGAAACCCACATCCCAGTCGTCATTACGACAAAGCAGGAGATGAATGGGGTTACCAAGTATCAAGTCAAGCAAAGGGTGCGTGCGATGTTCAGTGGCGCCGAACCCTTAGCTTAATCGCCCCTTTGACGCATAGCCATGGCTGTTGGAACTCGTCACGATTGGAAACTTTGACCAAGACCCTCCCGTCCGGTTCTCAAAGCTCAGCTCCGGCTCTCGACTCGTCTTGTCTCCAGCCGCAGACCGCAGCTCGCACTCCATGTCCGACGACTTCCGCATGATGTTCCCTTGTACGATCTACCACCAGGGCAAGGTCGAGGAGAAGATCACGCTCTATACGGACAACCTGCAGGCGCGGAAAGAGTGGGGAGTGAAGCTGGAAGACGCTATCGGCCTGCGCGTTGCGGTGTCGGATAGCGATAGGGCGTTCGAGATGGAGCCTATCGCCGCAGGACGGTTCTTCGTCCCAGGGACGGTGCATCCCATGTACGTGCCCGACGACACGCCGATTACCAGCAAGATCACTTGCGCTGTGCCTTTCGGTAAGGAACTACTTCACCAGTGACTCGACCAGTCTGCTCACACGTGTCTATAGCATTGCCCGACGGTCGTAGTCTCATCGCCATTGGTTGTGCTGAAGGCGTCTGGATTGGCCTTCGCAGAGAAGCACGATGTGAGCTTTGGCTAAAGCTCTTGATGAAACGATTCTCACAGCAGTTCCAGCTCTTCGTCGGGTACTGCATATCCGTAACGTCACACAGTGTGCTCTCCTGCCCGAGTTTGGTACATTCCTTGTCCTGGCCGACAAGGACATCTGGGCGTACGACATCGAGTCGATGGTCCCGTCCTCGCTGGAGAAGCAGCAGTTTGCGCGTCCGCGGGAGAAGCTCAACAAGCGCGACGTGTTCTGGTTCCGCGTGGGCCAGTACAACAACCGCACGCTGCTCGTGTTCATGACGAAGAAGCTGGTATGTAGCTTCAACGGCGTATCAGCGCAAGGTTCCTGACATACATTTTATTCAAGCTCGACAGCGTCTTCCATGTCCTTGAGCCCGTCTCCGCGCTCAGCGCCAACTCGACCAACTTGCGGCACTCCGCATCGATGCGCAACTTCCGCTCGAGTATCGTTGGCAATGGGCGAAGCAATGAGTGGTTCCGCCCATACGCGGTACGCGATGCACCGATGCTGCGCGAGCTCGAGCTGATAGCGTGCCGCGCAGGAATTCCAATTGCCTTGCGATGGCTACGACGTGTTCTTCCTGAACAACAACTTCATGGTCGTCCTGAGCGCTCGCGGCTTCGAAATCATGATCATGGACGGCCAGTCGTGCGAGGGGATCCGCATCCCGGTGCTCAACACGCAAGTCGAGCCCGCCCTCTCCCCTATCCAGAAGCGCATCGACGCAGCGAAACCCTTGGGCATCTTCCGTGCGCGGTCAAATACGCCTGGACCAGTCGAAGCCGAGTTCTTGCTGTGTTACAACGGTATGCTGTAGTGCCAGGATAGCGGTGAATGAGTTTGCTCAAACTTTGTCCCATAGACTTTGGCATCTACATCGACCGCCACGGCCACCTCTCGCGTACCGGCGAGAGCGGGCGCTTCATCCGCACGGGCGAGGTGTTCATCGAGTGGGAAGGCGCGGTCGAGCGGGTCGTCTGCCACCCGCCGCACGTCTTACTCTTCTCGCCGCGCTTCATCGAGGTGCGCACGCTCGACGCGTGCCGGATCGTGCAAGTCATCAAGGGCACGGACCTGACCTGCCTCTGGGACGACGCGGAGTGGGCAGCGAAGGCGAACGCGCTTGCCGGGCCTATCGCGCCGGGCGAGGAGGGCTGGTCACCCGAGGCGCGCGTCCACTGCGCGAAACGCGATCCGGGCGAACGACCGGGGCAACAGGTCCTCCAGGTCTACGAGCTGCTCCCGACGCTGCCGTACGTGGCGACACCGATGTGAGCGTGCGTATTGTCCGAATGAGCTGTCGCGCTTTGTGTAAGTTAGGATTCGGATTGTAGGACCGGGGATTGGATCTAGTTCGGACACTCTCTCAGTCCTTGGCCCATTGTATCTGTACTGTATATCTATCGTAGAATGATCTGTTTGTAGGCATCGTGTTGCGTCTAGAAGAATAACATCAATGGATGACATTGACGACGGAGCCGCTCGCCAAAGTCTGTGAGTAGTAGAAGTAGTAGTAGTAGTAGAGGGGTTATGCGCGGCGCCACCTTGCGGTTTGCCGCTATTTCTATGCAGCCATAGCTGGTACTAGTACTCAGCCCTTCGCGGCCACATAGCGGATAATGCAGTCATAGATGTGATCCGATGTTCCACGCATATAGCTGGATTGAACTGTTCACACACCCTGACCCACCACCATGCTTAGCTCACATGTCTCATGGTACCAGCAGGCACTCTGCCATTGAGAGCTACGCGCGAGTTCCACTAGCGTTCCATCGCCGTAAACCCGCCGGTCCGACTCGCCGATCGCGCGTGGGATTGTGGCTTGACGACGTCCGCAACGTCGACGCCGAGCAACACGCGCTTGCCACAAGAGCAGGTCACCCCACGTCGTACACCACGTCTGGTGCGTATTCTCTTTATCACGTAGGGTGGGGCGCACTGCCGCCTCATCCGAGGGCTTATGAGTGTCACTGAACCACCCCACAGTCCGCAGTGCCCACTCGCTCGACAGGGCGCACAGCCGCCTCCGCGGAGGGCTTATGTGTGTCGCTTACTGTGACGCGGTGTGCGCTGGGTATCGGGTTCGCCTGATTGTGTTGGCGCATATCGGGGATGGTGGTGGTTGTAGTAGAGTGGTTGAACGTCCCGACTCTCGGTCAGGCGCCTTTGTGCTCCTGCGAGCTTTTTCGGCTGCGATATTGTCATTCGATGATGTACTCTCAATGACCGACTGGTGTGCTGGTTAGAGTAATCTGTAGGTGAACGGGTCGAGAACGTTCATGACACGCCGCGAAGGCTGACATAAGGCTGTGGGATTGTCCTTGTTGTTTGTTTCGTCAGCATGCACGCTCAAAAGCACGCGTCAGCCACTGCCCTCTTCACTTCGCATCCCCCACCTGTCCCCCACCACCATCATGTCCTCGTCTCTAAAGCTCACCGTCACGCATCGCGGCAAGCCCTACGAGCTCTCATTCGACTCCTCTGCGACGCTAGCGGACCTCCAGGCGCATATAGCGGAACTCACGGACGTCCCGGTCGAGTTCCAGAAACTGCTCTACGGCAAGGGCAAGGGCAAGAAGAAAGCTGGGGACGACGAGACGCTTGCGGATGCTGGGCTGCACGACGGGGTTAAGATTATGCTCTTGGGCAGCACAAGGGGCGAGATGGACGGGCTCAAAGCGACGGAGAACGAGAAGCATAAACGCGAGGCCATTCTCGCCGCGCGCGCTCGGACGCCGACTACGAAAGTCTGGTCACGCTCCTCGCCAGGGAAGAGCGACGACTTCAAGTACAGGTTCCACCGTATCGAGCCTCTCGCGCATCTGCCCAACGCGGACAAGGCGGAGGCGTTATTGAAGCGGCTGGCGGAGGATCCTGCGATACAGCATGTCATGCGGTTGCATGAGTTCAGCGTGGGCGTGTTGACGGAGCTGGCGCCGCACGAACATATGGAGCCGTATCTGTTGGGACTGAACGTGAATGCGGGACAGAGGTGGGTTCATCGTCGTTCTTGCGGGCATCATGGTGACTTGGACTGACGCTACAGCACTCGAATTTTGCAGTATCAAGTTACGTCTGCGCACGGATCGGTACGACGGTATGCGTTTGTACGCTGACGTCCGGCGCGTGCTCTGCCACGAGCTCACGCATAACGTATGGGGAGACCACGACAACAACGTGCGTGTTAAAGTACGATGCCCCATCCCTCTGACACGACCCGTCACAGTTCAAGGAGCTCAACTCAAAGTTGAACAAAGAAGTGGCCGAGTTCGAGCGCGCGCGCGCCGCGGGGGCACATACGCTTGGGAGCGAGGAGTACTACGACTCGGCACTTGAGGCGGATGCGTACTCGTACTCTGGCGGCTCGTACGTCTTGGGTGGAAGCGGAACATCGACGCCGGGCGACGATTCGCCCGAGGCGCGGAGAAGACGTGCGGTTGAGGCTGCAACGCGTCGATTACGCGAGAGGGAGGAGGAGATTGAGAGTATGTGCGGCTCGGAGCATACGTCGCACGCTGGGCCAGGTCAGAGTTCGTAGCCTTGGGCTTGAGGGATAGGACACTCCACACGATATCGATAGAATGTAATCCTGGTACTGTACAGGGATGTAGCATAGACGTAGTAATGTGTGTACGTTCTCTGGAACACGAGGAAGACGTTGGCTCGCGTATAACAGGGCAGAGTGAGTACTAGTGCTCACGCCCATAACAAGTGCTCCGACGTTGGGAATGCATCGAGGAGGTCCAGTCCAAGTGACAAGTCTCAGGTCGGACCGATTGAACTCCCGCTTTCCGCCTTGCCCTTAAACTTTGACCACCCACAACCCCACTTCATAACCCACGCATCTCTTACACAACCATGACGACCTCCAAGACCTCCAAGAAGACGTCGACGTCTGCCTCGACGAAGCAGAGCAAGCTGGGCTTCGCACCGTCCAAGGCGGCCGCCACACGCGCCGCCAAGGGCAAGGGCAAGAACAAGAAACGGATCGCCACCCCACCCAGCAGCAGTGACGACGATGACCAGGACGTCGAGCTCGAGCCCGCCGTTCCTCGCGGCTTCGACGAAGAAGCGGAGGAACTCAAACTCAACGACGCGCAGTGGCTCGCCCCGCTCGCCTGGGCGAACGCTAAGACTGAAAAGAAGAGTACGAGTGCGTATTGCGTTGGCTGCTGTAGCTGGATGTACGGGCGACTGACTGACGGACGTTGAACAGTTCATAGCAAGTCGCAGAACAAGATCGACCATATCCTTCGCGTGTTCGACAATTCGCACGAGTACGGACCGTGTGTCGGTCTCACGCGCATGCAGCGCTGGGAGCGCGCGCAGAACATGGGCATGGACCCACCGCAGGAGGTCCGTCGCTCGTCCATCTCCCGCTCGCGTCGACGAATTGAACCCTTCCCGCGTAGATTCGCGACATCCTTCTGACGCGCCAGGGCGCCGAGGAGACGCGTTACTCCCAGACTTGCTTCTACGGCGAGGTCTGAACGCTCGCGTTGTGAATGAGCCAATGGACTGGACCGTCTGCTTTGTCGTCTCGCTTTCTTGTCGTACTACCGTCCCCGCTGTCACTCTCGTCCCCATGTACCATGTATTACCTAGCTCCCAGGCGCATCAGTAAGCGCGAAATACAGTACTCCATATCTGCTGCAAACTTCGCCCCGGGGCCTACACCCAATTCATGTGAAATAAGTACAGTGCTGCAACGTTCTGGCCGGGCTCGACGCTGGTCTCAACTTCGAAGGCGCCGCCACAATCCACACTCACCACTTTAGATAACCGAAGTTTTGTACGGTCGTAAGCGAGGAACGTTGCGCTCACACCATCTTTCACGTTGCACGAGCGAAGTAGAGTCTACACAGCGAGAAGATGCATTCAGGATACGAGTACAGATAGCGATGCAAGTATGAACAGAGAGCAGACCCGACAAAAATGGACAGTCTAGGCACCAAATCCGTAGAGCGTGCGTCCGGAGCGCTTGAGCGCGTAGACGACGTCGAGCGCGGTGACGGTCTTGCGTTTTGCGTGCTCGGTGTAGGTGACCGAATCGCGGATGACGTTCTCGAGGAAGATCTTGAGCACGCCGCGCGTCTCCTCGTAGATGAGACCGCTGATGCGCTTCACGCCGCCACGACGAGCGAGTCGACGGATGGCCGGCTTCGTGATGCCCTGGATGCTGCGTGCGCCGTCAGCCGAGGAGCTCAGCGCTGTAGACGAGGACGTACTTGTCGCGAAGAATCTTGCGGTGACGCTTGGCGCCGCCCTTGCCGAGTCCCTTGCCACTGCGCCCGACGTCAGCGACGAGTCCCAGACACGGCGAGCTCAGACGCACCCTTTTCCACGGCCAGACATTGTTGAGTAGGTTGGTTGGTTGGTTGAGAAGTGTTGTGTGCGAGTGCGAGCGCGGGCTCGGGTGTTGTAGACGCGGGGTGAGCGAGGGGATGAGGGAAAGGCCGGTGCGCGAATCCCCTCGTTTATATGAGCGCTGGTTGGTGGCTGTTTGTTGGGTCACGTGCAGTCGCGACGATCAACACGATCACGGCTTACTCCGGTCTCTTTGGACGCTCTCGACCGTTCACTCCGTCTTGCCACTAGACCATCATCTGTGTCGTCGTCGCTGTCAGCAATGATCATTGAGCGGGGATGACCGCCCGGCCTCCACACTTTTAGGTCGTCGTGTGAGTCGCCGTCGACGACGACCGCGACATCCAGCACGTTTTCTCGAACCTCGTCGCTTCTATCGCATGCAGCGAGCAGGACCGTTCGCACGACAGACCACGCAACGGCCACGGGTCTTCTCTTATCGTTCATGCTAGTGGGCCCGTCGCCGGCTCCGTTAGCCAAGCAGCATGCAAATGCACCCCATAAACGCCCGCGTCGACGGCCGCAATCCCCTCAGTCCCTAACACCATGGCGCAGTCCTTCGCGTTTGATTTCACAAAGCTCAATTATACGACGCCCAACGACAAGATCAGGGCCGTCGGTGTACCCGACGTGCCTCAGCGTATCCTGGATGGGTTGAAGAAGGTGTGCCCGGCGCTGCATGCCCACGCGAATATTGCTCACGCGCATGGCAGTACGAAGACTCTAGCCGAGGTATACGTTACCTGCGTGCCCTGCGGTACCCGTGTTCATGAGCATGACAGGCTACGATGCATATGGATTCGAGCATAACAGCCACAATGGCAGAGGCACGATCCTCGTCGATCATCGCCCCGAGGACGCCCAAGTCGCCAAAGTCTACCGCATGCCCGTCGACCCGGCCTCGGGCGAACTCGAGAAGATTACCTACTTCGACCTTGGGACTGGAAGAGTCATCTCCTCTATCACACCCATTAAGGGCGACGATTGGCGTGGTACTCTGCGCTCGGGAGGTGCGATTATGGGCATGGATGTCGATGGCAAGGAGTTCTTCCAGTTCTGGTGAGCGTGTGCGTTGGCAAGAGTGTTGCGCACTCCAAGTACTGAATGCTATGCAGGCGTATGTGGGAGGACTCGGAGAGCGAGACCGTCATACCCCACATTGATGGCGAGCTCGACAATAAGCCCAGCACGATTCGTATCGAAAGGCTCACGCATGACGACTCCATCAGGTTCACCAGCCTCCTCCCGTCTCAGACTGAAGAGTATGCGCGTGATCACCTTTTCCCCGTTCCACAGTCTAACACTCAGACAGCTTCTTCCTGTTCAGTTCGACTGAAGATGGGCCAGCTGAATGGCACGTCTACATGACGCGTCTTACGGACTCGAAGACCGACCTCTCCTCCTCGTCGACGGCCGCATTTGACCTGCCCCGCACGCGCATCACAGCGAAGGCGACCAACGGCCGCGTACACTGGGACGCAAGCAGCGTCTCCCTGGACAATAAGTACGTCCTCCTCACGGACATCAAGGGCGAAACCTACCGTCCTTTGTACGTGCTCGACATCTCCGACCCCGCGGCGCTCCCCGCGCAGCCAGAGCGGCTCATTCTGCCCGGCGCCACCGAGCGCGAGGAAGAAACGAGCCACTCGTGGATCAGTTTCTCGCCCGATGCTGCGACGCCGCACCTCGTCTACATCATTACCGACGCGTACGGCGACTTCCGCTCAACGCTTGTGTTCGATCTTGACTCCCGTACCGTCCTGCGGCACATTACCGCCTCTGAGCCAAGTCTCAATGCTATCCGGGCGATTCCGTGGAACATCAAGAGGCATGTCGTGCTAAAGGACATGCTGTATATGATTGCGAACATCGACGGGCAGAACGCGCACTATGTTATGCCCATTAGCGGCGCGCACAAGCACGAGGTCATCGATGTCAAGTTCGACGGGGATGGTGCCGACAGCTCGAGCTTCTACCCGTCGTTTAATGGCAAAAACGGACGAGCGTACGAGATCTGTTACCGTTTGGCGTCTTATCGCTCTTCGGGCGGACTTGCGTACGCGGACCTTGGACCTGCCCTCGAGCGCGTGCAGACGGACAGCGAGGGCAAGTCATTCATCGTCGGTGCACTTTCTTCCTACAGCTTTGGAATTACTAGAGCGACAACGTCTGAACGTTTCGTATCACAGTGACCTTGAAGTTGTATAAACAAGCACAGCCTGTGGCGCCAGCGTTCAAGACGGTTCCACCAAAGGTCATCAAGTTCAAGAGCTTCGACGGCCTCGAGGTGCCTTTCGTCTACTACCATCCGTGCGAGGGCAAGAAGCGCGTGCCGGTCAACATCGAGATTCACGGAGGGCCGTCGTGGCAATCCACGTCTCTGCGCAAATCGTGAGTCTCTAAGCTGTATGTAGGCGTGTATGCTGACCTGAACAGCCGTATCCACGGGTATCTTATCAACGAGCTTGAGTGTGCAGTCCTTTATCCGAACGTGCGAGGCAGCATCGGCTATGGCAGGAAGTACATGATGGCCGACGACGTGTACCTGCGCGAGGACTCCGTCAAGTATGTCTTGGCTGTTGTCTACGTGCGGCGGCGCAGCTGTGCTGACAAGTGGGCAGGGACATCGGCGCCTTCATCGACTACATCGGCGAACACATGAAAGACGAGCTCGATGCCGGCAAGATCTTTGTTAGCGGTGAATCATGTACGCGCGCAACCCTGCAAGCTCGGGTTTCGGGTGGATGCTGACACTCATCACGTAGACGGTGGATTCATGACCTTCGTACGCATCGACTGGTTGTTGCGGGAGAAACATATCGTTGCTGACATGCGCGGTGCATAGGCCTGTCTCACGCACTACTCGAACAAGCTTGCCTGCGGCCTCGCGACATGTGGTATCGCCGACTGGGTTACATTCCTTTCCAACACAGCAGCGCACAGACAGGATAATCGCCGGCACGAGTACGGTGACGAGACGGATCCCGACGTCCGCGCGTTCCTCCAGCGCATCTCGCCCGCGAGCAACGCGGACAAGATCACGGCGCCTTTGTGGATTGCGCACGGCGATAACGACACGCGTGTGCCCTTTGAGCAGGCGTACTTCATGTATGACAGCTGCGTCAAGAGAGGCATACACGCCGAGTTGATCGCGTGTGTCAATGAGGGACACGGTACGCTTCGAGATTTCTCTCTCCAGAGCTCTTAACTGACTCGGGTTACACTATAGGGTTCAATCAGAAGAGCGTCTTGGAGTACGTTTCTGGTTCGAAAATCTTGTTCCTCGAGAGGTTCTTCGCCAAGGGCTCCGCAGTGTAGGCTCTGACTTGCGATATACATTACGACGAATCAAATGGTCGAGAATTCGAAGATGTTGGAAAACCGACTGCGCAAGTGCAGCGCTCACGCGATATGCGCGATGGTCAATCCTGCCAGGCGCTAGAGCCGCTTGCTCGCCACGCTGCGCGCGTCGTTGTCAACAACCCCATGGTCGCGTCCTCGAACAAGAGTCTCTCTACGTAAACAGCTACTATTCACGTCATCAACACCCCTAAATCGACGCTCACGCACGTCGTCGAAATATTAATCCCACGTCAACTTACAGTACCCTCCTCAAACTCCTCGGTATATCCAATTGTACTATATCAGCACTCCGAGGTCCCGCTCGTCGTAACACGCCATATCCTCCCTCCCTACACGCTACACCTAAATGTAGCAGTACCCTCGTGGTGCGAGCGAATCTCATCGTGATCACCATACGCACCGCTGTACCACGGGAGCGCCAGAAGCTTCTCCGCAGATCGCACTGATACTTCCCTTCAACACTACTCACACATGGCACCTGGGACAGCGATTCGAAAGAACTGCCTCCCGCTGACAGTCCCAAGTAGCTACGAGGTTGACAATGGACAGGAGTTGGCGGCGAAAACGAAACGGAAGTGCGTAGTGCCAGTGATACACGACCCGGCGGCGCAACTGGACCGCGCGCGTCCCCGAGTCGAGCGCGACTGCCATGTGCTGCTGAGGGTAACAAAACAGACTGTAATGTGGAGTTACGAGGGCGAGTCGCGGTCGTGAGCTTTTAAGAGCGGACCGATACGGAGATATCGGGAAACCGGTTAATCCCGGACGATCCGGGGTCATCTTCCACCAAGTCCGAATTGCCGCGGACACCATCCCATTATGCCCGTACTGCTATGTGAGCTCATGGACACTGATACTACGGCGAGTAAGGGTGGGGAAAATGTCATTGGAGGTACCGTTGACGTGGTATGAAAGGTAAATCGTCGTCTCTCAAAGTGTACACGAGGCAAGTACGCCACATGGGTATGATCATGAATGTGTAGCGAGTCATATCTAGAGCTTCTTCTGGCCGATGCCCTCGAAGACGCCCTTGATTTCCTCAATGCACACAGTGCACTCCTCGGTCTGCGTTGGAGTAAGCCTCTCGTCCATGAACTAAGGCGCACTCGCATACCGGTTCCTTGAAAACGGAAATGGCACCCGTGAAGCACTTGATGTCGGCGCCGATATCTGAGAACCCACCCACTATCGCGGGGATGCAGCTGGAGAGGACGGACTCCATCGAGGTAAGGCAGGCTGTTGGAGATCGGTCCACGTCAGACATTGTGGGTAGAACGTATCGCTTCGGAATCATACCCGCGACGTCGCACTCGCCAGCGCGTTTGGTACGGACGTTGCCAATAGCAGAGGCCGAAACGGAGGCGGCAAGAGCGAGGATGGCAACGAAGGAGAACTGCATTGTGAACAAGATAGCAGTGACCGGGAGGCGAAGAGGAGAGAGAAGACGAAGAAGGGTAAAGGGGGAGGGGAGAGAAAGCTAATACCGAACCTCGATGCTCGTGTATGGTGCTTTATACGAATCTTGTATCGGGCACAGCCTTCGCGATAGCGCGGCGAGATATCTGTTGGTATGCAACCACGACCATCTTTGGAATGAGAAGACCGTCTTATACTCAAACACTGATGCCGAGCACAAGTTCCTGGCTGTACTGAGATAAGACTGGTTATGTCCGACGCGCGGCATAGAAGGATTCGAGGAGTCATGACTAGGTTCAATAGAGGAATTACAACCACTTGTATTCTCAGGCAACGGAGTCAGCAGGCAATATGAAGCTAGAATCGCGCTGCCACGTTCTTCAGAAGCATGGACTTGGCTGCATGTGCGTCGGCCTAATTCAGTACGCATCTTCCGAATGGGTGCCGAAGCATGTTCGGTAGCTCTGCAGCACGACGACCATCATGAGTATTCCGAAGTTCCGAAATTGCTGTAATAGCTCATCCGCGAGTTAAACCAACGCGATGACGAAATTCTCAGATTTAGGGTGTGCGATTGTGAAATTCAAGGGCGATCCGGGGAAGCGACCCTGAGTCTGGCGCCGCGGCCGCGCAGCCGAAGCGGGACAACATATGCGTGTGCATTCCCATTTGCCGCTGTTACGTTCCCCTCCAGCAAGCAAACAACGCGTTGTACAGCAATCGATGGGTCAGCGATTTGCGTGATTGTGTCCGCGCTCCGTGTCGCCTGTCCGACCTTTTCTCGTCTCAGCCCGTTTCATTCACGACTCGTGGGCCAGCCCTTGTTGTGTGTGCACGCCGAAGCTGCACGGTTACTAGCAGACGAGGAAACGACCTAACGAGCTGTCAACCGTCTCTTTTCAGAGAGAATCTCGCTATAGCCACTGCATCGTCTCTCTCTGCCTCTCCAACTCTCTTGCTCGAGCTCTCGTTCTCCATACCACTCGGGCTACTGTAATGAGCGTACCACACACGCCCTCCGCTGTGCAGCTCCACCCGAACTCGCTATACATCCTCACGTCGCCGCTCATGCACGGGGCCTTCCACTGGTCGCTGGTGCATACGGACGCATACGGGCGTGGGACGCGACATCACTGGGCCCCCTCGTCGACATCGTCGCGCTCGGAACGCTACGTCGAGCAGGACTTCCGGGGCCCTAGCGACGCAGGCGTCGTCATTGCCCTCTTCCGCCTAACAAGCTACGTGCCGCTCGACCTGCAGAGTTTGCGGCTGCTGTGCGCGGCCGTGTTCCCGAGCAGCTTCGCCACGGCCGAGCAGAACCGGGCGCACGGCTTGAACTGCCGCACGTGGATCGCGCGGCTCCTTGGGCGCCTCCGCGAGGCGGGCCATCTCCAGCGCACGGCGGACGCGCTGGGACAGATGGAGACGAAGATACATGCGCGCAGCGCGACGTGCGAGCTCGAGTACCTCAACGCCTTCATGTTCCAGCGGGTCTACCATCCCGCCGTCGAGAACGTGTAATAATTGTAATCCCCGGACGGGTATGTCTAGGTCGCAGTCCTGCTGTCGTGTGCAACCGTGTTCCATGCATTCCATATTTTTTCGGTTGTAGACAACATAATGTAGCCAATAGGAACGCAGATTGTGCATCGCGAGACGGCGCCGAGGTGACCCCAAAGGTGAGCTGAGCAAGGACGGTTGCTCCACCACACGACGTGGATCTCGTGAGAGACTGGGATAAGAAACGTGTTTGGCGTTCGCGATGAACCACGATCTGCTCGCCCTGAGGATCGCCGAGGGACAAGACAGGATCGGATACGGAGCCACCGGAAGCAGTCTTCGCCAGATGCCACCACCATCCACATCGCGTGCGTTGCACCTCAAGCTTCTTGCAGAGACCTTCGCCGTCTTCCAGCTGTCAGTTGGCGAGACAATCCACCCCTATATCCTGGAACACTTGGTCTCGAGCAAGACCGGCGAGTTCTTGTCGATTACACGCACGAGCGAAGAGCTGTCCATCGTTTGCGACCGGACTGTCGTGCCACGCGACATGGACGCAAAGATCACCGAAGAGTGGAAGTGCATTCAGGTTGTGGGGCCCATGGACCTGAGCGCGCACGGGCAGCGTTCTCCGCGCGCAGCACTGACGATGGCGAACAGGTCTGACAGGTATCCTCGCAGCGTTATCAGCACCGTTGAAAGAAGCCAACGTCCCGATTTTCGTAGTGTCCACATGGTGTGCCGCCTTTAACAACGCAATAGCCTGTTAACGCGACGCAGGAACACAGATTGGCTACTGGTCACGGCACAGAACGCGCCTGCCGCAGTCCATGCACTGACCTTGGATGGCTGGACGTTTGAAGGCCTGATATCGCTGAACGAGACGTCTGAATCGAGTTAACAAATTCAGATCCAAATCCAAACACGAAGACTCACATGGTCGTGGTGTTGCGACAAGTCAACAATTTTTGAAGCGCTGTTCATGTAAACGATGACGCTAAGAGGGACTTGCTGCGTCGTTTTATGAGGCCATGGGGTAGGCATTCCGCGTATCGTGAATAATTCTGCATGCTCTTCGGACTTGCGAAAATTTCTGGAAGTCGGGAAGGCAACGCGCCCATGAGCGGAGCCGGAACCTCCTTGGCTGCCGCGTCGACGCGTCGCCAACCTAGACATCCTCAGACATCCTCCAGTAGCTCTGTCTCTGGCGCAATAGTCTCAGTATGGACGGCGACCTCATAAAACTCGTCAACAAGCTCCAGGATACCTTCCACAACCTTGGTGCGCCTGGTGCGCCTACCGCAGGCATTGTTCTGACTCGCGAGACGTAGGCGGCGAGCTGGACATGCCACAGCTGGTTGTGGTGAGTCTTCGTCGCTGCGAACGGCCACTGCGAATCATAGCTAAAGATTAACTTGACGCGCAGGTTGGTAGCCAGTCTGCGGGCAAGTCCAGCGTGCTCGAAACGTGAGTTGACGCGCAGGGCTTCCCGTGTCGTCTAACGAGCGTACCAGCATCGTCGGACGCGACTTTCTGCCTCGAGGCCAAGGCATCGTCACTCGTCGGCCTCTGGTGTTGCAGCTCATCCACACGCCCGCCGACTCTGGTGCACCCGATGCCGAATGGGCCTCGTTCCTCCATGTCGACAAGCGTTTCACCGACTTTGACGAGATTCGTAAAGAGATCGAGGCAGAGACGTTTCGAGTCGCAGGGCAGAACAAGGGCATCAGCAAGCTGCCCATAAACCTCAAAATATACAGCCCGAATGTCTTGGACTTGACGCTCGTTGACTTGCCTGGACTGACGAAAGTATGTGCGCGGTAGGCGGTCAGCCATGTCTGACACCTCGCCCAGATTCCCGTCGGTGACCAGCCCAGCGACATCGAGCGCCAAATTCGCAACCTCGTCACCGACTACATCTCCAAGCCTAACAGGTACGACGGCCGTATTGCTATGCATAACCCTGACACTGCATCCCAGCGTTATCCTCTCCGTGTCCGCCGCGAATGTCGACCTCGCAAACTCGGACTCGTTGAAACTTGCGCGGACCGTGGACCCGCAAGGACGGCGCACGATCGGCGTCCTGACGAAACTCGACCTGATGGACGCGGGCACAAACGCGCTCGATATTCTCATGGGCCGCGTATACGCGCTCAAACTGGGCTTCATCGGCGTCGTGAACCGCAGCCAGCAGGATATCAACGTCAACAAGCCGTTGACGGACGCGCTCAAGCATGAGGACGAGTTCTTCAGGAATCACCCTGCGTACCGCAACGTCGCGCACAAGAACGGGACGCGATACCTCGCTCGCACGCTCAACCAGGTGCTACTGAATCACATACGAGACAAGCTGCCGGACATGAAGGCGCGGTTGAACACGCTCATGGGCCAGACGCAGCAGGAGCTCAACTCGTTCGGCGACGCGGCCTCCTTCGGCGACGCGAATCAGCAGAGCTCGCTCATACTGCGCCTCATGACGCAGTTCGCGCGCGATTTCACATCGTCCATCGACGGCACTTCCAACGCAATCTCTACGAAAGAGCTGTCCGGCGGCGCGCGGATCTACTACATCTTCAACGACGTCTTCGGACATGCACTCGAGAGTATCGAGCCCGCCCAGAACCTCGACACGCAGGACATTCGCACTGCAATCCGTAACTCAACAGGCCCGCGACCCAGCCTGTTCGTGCCCGAGGTCGCATTCGACCTGCTTGTCAAGCCGCAGATCCAGCTGCTCGAGGCGCCCAGTCAGCGCTGCGTCGAGCTCGTGTACGAAGAGCTGGTCAAGATCTGCCACAACTGCACCAGCACAGTACGCGCTTCCACTGTCCTCTGCACCAGGTTTGCTGAAGCGCGTGTTCGTTGTCCACACAGGAACTGCAACGCTTCCCGCGTTTGCATGCACAGTTGATTGACGTCGTCTCGGATTTGCTTCGCGAACGCCTGGGCCCGACATCCGAGTACACGGAGAGCCTGATCGCCATCCAGACTGCTTACATCAATACCAACCACCCGGAATTTGTTGCACGCTCTGCGGTAGCCGCGCGCGACGCGTCACAGTCGCAAGCACCGCGTCCTAGACGGGGGCCGGAACCACCTAGGGTGCGTTTTCTTCTGTG
Organism: Exidia glandulosa HHB12029; assembly: GCA_001632375.1. NCBI lineage: Eukaryota > Fungi > Basidiomycota > Agaricomycetes > Auriculariales > Exidiaceae > Exidia > Exidia glandulosa. The sequence continues at coordinate 41,418 of KV426372.1, forward strand.
ACAGCCATCTGAACTCGGTCCACTTGAGAAGTTAACTGTAAACTGACCCATTCACACACACTGTTTAGCCTTCATCTACCGAGCCTGATTCGAACTCTCCTATGGACGAGGAAGATCCGACCGCAGACGCGCTCATCAATGGCACGCGGCCTCTTTCGAGGGACGGTGGCGCCGCGGGCAACCATCGCTCTGTGTCCGCCACGCTGCACGATCGTGCGCGCACCCAAGGTGGCTCGTCGGCCAATGCTGGCCCGCGCCATTCGCAAGCGCGTGGTCCGCCCCCACCGCCGCTCAACACCGGCCCTGCAGGCGGGACCGCTAAGGAGACCTTCCTCAATTACTTCTTTGGTGGCCAGGGATCTTTCCCTCAGGCAGGTCCGCAAGCATCTGGTTCACCTGTCATCTCATCCGGGAGGGAACTCCCGCAGGAGAGCAGTTCGCTTGATCGTGCTACACTGCTGCACAGCCGGACTACAGATGGGAGCCCAGCAGCGTTCGACATGAAAAGCTTGAGCAAGCACATAGAAGCTGTACGTTTTCCGGTCCTCCGTTTCGCTGTGTTAGTTCGTCCGTTGACGCTGTAGCATCAGCTGCCCAACGAGGGGCACAGCCCGTCGATGCGCGAGGAGATGGAGACGACGCTCATCCGCTCGCTCATCGCGTCGTACTTCGGCATCGTGCGGCAGAACATCCAGGACCTCGTGCCGAAAGCTATCATGCACTTCCTCGTCAACTACACCTGCCAGCATGTGCAGAACCGCCTCGTGACGGCCATGTACAAGCCCGAGCTGTTCACCCAACTTCTGCACGAGGACGAGACTATTGTCAGCGAGCGTAACCGCGTCAAGGCGCTCCTGGATGCGTATAAGGAGGCGTTTAAGACACTATCGGAGGTTAGCATCAAGCCGTCATGAGCGCGTTTGGAAGATGCTGTACTTTCTTGCGCTGTGCCTGTCTTTAGATTTACGACTTACGACTTACGGAGGCTCATCTGCGTAGAATATACATCGCTCTACAATCTCTTTGCGCTGCGATATGTCAGCTTGACTCCTTGAAGCTTCCAACCCAGTCCATCGTGGGTCTGCGTCGCAACATCTATCCATACAAGTTCGGATTTCGGTAAGGATTGATTCGGTGTGTGTATTGGCAAGGCAGGCTCTACCATACGGGTCAGCAACAGGTGTTCCCAGACGACAATGTGGATAATATGCAAGATGTGGATGGGCTAGGAGGATTAGTTGCAGACGAAAGATGCGAAAATGTGCAGCAACAGCAAAGCAAGGCAACAACGCGCGACGGGACGACGGAGTGAGGGGAGGAGGGTACGCAACCGCGCAAGTGCTACGCGGAGGGTCGGAGAGGATGGAGGTACGAGTCAGAGAGAGCCATCGGGTGTTCGGGCGGGCCTGGTGCACGACGCGCCTCAGTCTCGCGGGCGGGAGATGCTTCGCAGCACCCCGGCCTGCGCGCGGGATTGCAGGGCGCCGGTCGGGGTGCACAGTGGAGCGGTCTCAAGACAAAGACGGATGCAAACGGGCACTTCGACCTTTGGCAGCCACGACCGCGCCTCACGCGGCCACGGCGACAGGCGTGGCAACGGTAGCGGCGTTGTCGATGGCGGGCGATGACTCAGTGGCTGCGGACACGGTAGCGGCGACGATGGATGCTACTGTTGCGGCAGCGAGTTCAACCTCAGTGGGAGGAGCGACTGTTAAGCTCGACTCCGCAGGGACGGGCTCAGTGGCCGGCGTCGCGGTGGGCTCAGGGGTAGACGTAGACGTAGAGGACGCAGCCTCAGTCGTTGTGGTAGAAGACTCAGCCACGACGGGTGCGGGCGTCGACGTCTCAAGGGTGGTCTCGGCGGGCTTCTCGACCTTTTCCCACTTGCTCGACTTCTTCTCCTTTTTCGCCTTTGCCTTCACGCCGTCGTCCTCGGAGTCCGACGAGTCAGAGGACGATGAGCTGCTGCTGCTAGTAGTCTCCGCCTTCTTGGCCTTCTTCTTCTCCTTCTTCTCCTTCTTGCGCGTCTCCTCCTTTTCTTTTGCCTCTGCCTCCTCCTTCTGCGCGGCGAATCAGTCTATGGCCACGCAGAAACAGGATAGCAGCTCACCTCCTTCTTCTCCGCGGCCTCCTTCTCCTCCTTCTACACAACGGGTTAGCAATCTAAACGAGCCACAGGGTAATGTCAACCTCACCTCCTTCTTCTCCTTCTCTTCCTTCTCCTTCTTGAGCTTGGCTTTGGTCTCGCGCTCCTTGATGACCCACTCCGCAGCCTCGGCGACACATTCGCGCGGGCGCGTCTTGTTCTTCAGCAGGTAGCCCTGGAGGGATGCGACCTGGTATGGCGCAAGTGGCGTCAGCGCTCCAAGCAGACGTAAACAGACGGCAAAGTAAACTCACGCTCATCTCGCCCTCCGGGACCGCGTCCGCGAACTTCTTCGCCAGCTCGGCGATCTCGACGTCGCTGAGCAGCGGCGCACTATGCGTCGAGCTCCCCGCGCGACGTGGGCCGTGGCCAGGGAGATGCTGGTTCTCCGCCTCACGGCGCGCCTGGTTCTCTGCGCGCGCTTTGGCGGACGGGAAGAAGCACTTGAAGATGCCCTCCGCTTGCCACTTGGTCGCGTTGGTGAAGTTGACCCTTTTGTTTCATGAGCGGCGCATAAGGAAAAACAGGAGATGCGAAAGCGCTCACCAGACGTCCATACGTCCTGGGCGCGAGAGCGCCGGGTCGAGGCGCTCAATGTGGTTCGTCGTCGCGAAAAGCAGACGGCCTTCTGCAGCCGCTACGCCGTCCAGCCTGTGCGGGCGCGCGCGTCATGCATAAGTACGTGATTGTGTATCACAGCGTGTGAACGTGTAAACGTACGAGTTGAGCAAACCCGAGAGCGAAAGGGTGCTGCCGTCGCTTTCCGTCTCGGTGGCCGCGGCGGTCTTGCTGCTGCCGCCTGGCGGGGCGCCAGTCGAGGTCGCGTCGCGGGAGACACCGCGGGTGAAGGCGGCGTCGAGGTCCTCGAGGAGGAGAATGCAGCGCGTCGGCACGCGGCCCATGAGGCTGTTGAGCGTGTTGTCGCTCATGCCCTTAGATGACAGCGACACGACGTAGATGTCGAGACCGAGCTCGCCCGCCAGCGAGTGGATCAACGACGTCTTGCCAGAACCCGGGACACCGTGGAGCAGATAGCCGCGGCGGAAGGGGATGCCACGCTCAGCATACCTGTATTCGCAGCAAACATGAGTCCAGACTTCACTGCGTGAGAGACAGCACGGCAGGAATACGCACCAGTCCTCTGAGCGGAGGAAGTCCTTGCAGTCGTTGATGAGCATCTCCTTGACGCCCGGCTCGAGGACGATGCTAGACATCGGGCGCTACG